>PVJX010003403.1:0-35621 GCA_004027295.1 Dolichotis patagonum
GTCATGAAAGGGAAGATCTCTTAAAAATAACAAGGGAGCAGGCAGTAAAGATACAAAGACTGGAAGATGACAAGAGGATCTATAACTTAAGAATAAAGTATGTGAATGAAGAAGCAGGAATCAAACCAGAGGAATTACAAAGGCTATTCACAGAAATTATTAAGGAAAATTTCCCAAGCATAGAAAAAAGAAATGATACACAGAGGTATGAAGCATACAGAACTCCAGCCACCTACAACCCAAACAGAGCTACACCCAGACACATAATAATCAAGATCCCAGAAATTCAATATAAGAACAGAATATTAAAAGCCATCAGAGAAAAGAAACAGATCATCTATAAAGGAAAACCCATCAAAATCATGACACACTTCTCGACACAGACCATCAGGTCAAGAAGAGCTTGGAGCGAAGTAATTTAAGCACTGAAGGAGAACAATCTCCAGCCCAGATTGATGTATCCTGCAAAACTCTCTCTAGAAATTAATGGAGAAAGAAGATGCTTCCATGACAAAGAGGAACTAGGAGAATTTGTGACCACCAGTCCAACTCTACAAAAAATACTGAAGGACATTCTAGGGAGAGAGAACAAGAATATGAGCATTTCAGGGACAGTGGCAGAGAGGCCTCAGTGAACAGGGCAGATAGTGGAGTGGAACAGAAAAATAGACAACCAATGGCAGAAAAACAGAATAGCAGAAATGAGGCAGAGAAGATTGGCTATAATCTCTAGTATAGACGGCCTTGAAATACTAACAGAGACAAACACAGGCAGAGTAGATCAGGAGATAGGGTCCACTGAGCTGCTCTATATAGGGAGGCAGTGGGACCCAAAACAAGCAGTGCACCCCATGGGAGTGAAAGGGGAGGAATTGTCTAAAAAAGGGAGGCAAAGGATATTGTTAATGGGGTAACAAGATTTAAAATTTACATTATTCTCACCACTCTGCTTAGATGGAATTATGTGCTGTTCCAGTTTGTCTACTTACGCTAGACTTGAGGACATGGTCAGCTATCCCAAAAATAAGAGGACATATTATGGCAATCATCCCTAATTTTCCTATCAACTTAATCTGAAGCCGTTTATAACTTACACTGTCTTATTATGACTGATCTTATTTGAATCTGGTTTGTTAGATTGCTACTTTGTATTGACTGATTTTATTTAAATCTGTTGTGATGGATAGCATCAAGTCTAAGAGTATAGGCAACTACACTGAAGATGACAAGATTGACTAAGATACCCACTGTGGTTTGATTATTACTTGCTTTTGAAGTCTTATAATGTCTCTAATGCTTTGTTTTTAATTAATGTTTTTATATACTGCTGGGACACCATGGTAACCATTGTAGATCACCTCGTATTGCGGTTTTATGTGACTTTTCTGCCTCATGCTTTTCTAGGAATTGTTTTGTTTTATCTTGCTCTGTTTTGTTTTTCCTGCTAATACATAAATGATAGATATATATGTAGAGACTCATGCATGTGTAGAGCTTATAAACAGTTTACGAGAACCAACTATATAACACATGTTGAAATGAACAACTACTCTGAAGAAAAAGAGACACTACAATACCCAGTGTTGATTCCATAATGTCATGATGTGAAGTCCAGCAAAACTATCACTTTTTGTTCAAAGT
Source organism: Dolichotis patagonum (assembly GCA_004027295.1). NCBI lineage: Eukaryota > Metazoa > Chordata > Mammalia > Rodentia > Caviidae > Dolichotis > Dolichotis patagonum. The sequence goes on from PVJX010003403.1 coordinate 1,642, forward strand.
GATCTTAGCTTGCTTTGCCTTGTTTAAGTTCAACACACATTAAGGTATGCACAGCTGTTTTGAGGAGAATGAGAGACACTATGACAGCCATTCTTGGCTTCCCTAATGTCTGGTCTTGAAGACCTGTAATGCCCTCCTCGTCCTGCTCAGATCAATTCCATACTAGGTTGCTTCATGTGAATTCCCTATGACAATATGGACAACTATTTGGAAGAAAACGAGTCAATATGATAGAGAGTGAATATCTCAGATTGTCTAGTTTTGAAATTTTTGTCTCTAACATTGCTTTCTTGTGATCCGCTTCGCTCCATTTTGTTGTGTTTAATTTTACCCTTTTGATATAATTGCATGTATATTTCAGTGGGTAAGATGGATGACCATGTTGCTGTTTTTGTCAGATCGTGGAGCAGAACTGTTAACAGTCTCACTGTTTGAATGTCTACTTTACATGTTTTAACTTTGTAACTTGAACAACTATTTCCAAGAAGTCAGTATGTAATTTGTCAAGTAACAATTTCTTAGGTTTTATTGTTGTTGTTCTTTTCCTTTTTTCCTTGGAATACTGTATTGTCGCTACCCTTTATTCTGTCTTGCTTTGTTTTGTTTTTTTCTCTTTAAATAAAATTATTTTAAAAAAAGAAAATTAAAGAAATTTTTTTCTTTGGTTTATAGATTCTGAGTGTTCAGTCCATGGTTGGCTGTCTCTGAAGCAGAAATAGCTTGATAGAAAAAGGCTGGTGAAGGAAAGCTACTCAAACATGGCAGCCAGGAAACAAAGAGAAAGAGTTGAAGACAAGAGTATACCCTCTAGATCAAGCTCCTAATAGTATATTCAACTATGCATTTATCAATGTCTTAGCCTACTGATAAATATCTTTGTTTCTTACGTTCATGTTCCAAAAACCTTCCAAAAGTCATAACTCTTTAAAGATATATGTCTTTTAAGGGACATTTCAGACTTTTATTATGGCAGTGAATTTTTGTTTGTTTTCCTTGGTATTCATGTAATCACTGAATAATATATACATATACTAGTAATATAATACATATGTTGTGTATGTGTATATTGTAAAATAAACACAATGCTACAATTTGTATTTAAATGGACAATTATTACTGAATGGATTTAAATGGAAGTTTCACAGAATCTCACATATTTAACAGATATATATACAATATTAATCCCTTTAATCCCTTGATTTCTTTTGTTATATTTCCTTCTGCCTGGAGAACTTACTTTAATATTTCTTGTACTAGTCTTCAAGCAATACATTTTCCAGCTTTCTATATGTCTCAACCCTCATTTTCCTTCAGTTTTGAAAGGCACTTCAGTGTTCATCATATTCTAAATTGGGGATTTTATTCCTTAAATATTTTCAAGATGTTCCATTATGGTCTTGTCCCTTGTGTTGCTCCCCAGACAAATTTTCTTGTCTTTCTTACTCACCTGTGCATGGCATGCTATTTTTACCTGTTTTTAATATTTTTTGTATTACTAGGTTGAATAATTTTATCACTGTATATCTTGGTATGCACAGTTGTCTTAATATCTCTTGTGACTAAAGTTTGTATAGCTTAATGAATCTGTAAGTTTGTATTTTTCCTTAAGTATGGAAAAAGTTCAGTCGATACCTCTGCAATATTTTTTATTTTACCCTTTCTTCTCCTTCAAGGGCCCAAGCTATGTGCAAATTTGTTTTTCTGACATTTTCCTACAGCTTACTGTTGTTGTATGCATTTTTCCTTTTCCTTTCTTTTTTCTTGATGGTCTGTCTCTATCTTTATACCTTAATTCACTAATTCTTTCCTTCTGTTATATATAATGTCATTAAACAAAGCAAGGCATTTCCCAGATATAATTTTTATCTTTAGACTCTCAATGTCAGCCTTTAAAAAAATATTTTCAGTGTCTCTGCTTCATATGCTCAATCTTTACTTCGGCTTGTTTAACATAACAAATATGATTGTATTAACTATTGCAATTACCTTACCAAGTAAACCTAAAATGTGTGTCAGTTAAGAATTACATGTAGTTGATGGCCCTTTCTCTTTATCACCGGTTGTCTATTTTGTTTCCTTTTGCGTGCTAGGTGATTTTTACTAGCTGCCAGGCTTATAAATCTTACATGGCTGAATGCTTGTGAGGCATTGAATTGCATTCCCCAGAGAGGATATGTTCAAGTTGTAAACATCAGGGCCTGAAAATGTGACTATGTGGGGAAACAGGCCCATCGCAGAGGTTAAGGTGAGGTCATAGCAGAGTTGGCTACACCCAAAGCCAAAATGACGGGTGACTTTATGGAAAAGGGAGAGTTAGATAGAGAGCAAAGTGCAAAGAGTGAAGACAGAGTGCACCATGAAGGGAGGAGATTCCTCGGCCTCGCCAAGCCGAGGAGTATGGTAAGGAACTGTCCTTCCCCACAACTCCCAAGGAAGCCCAGCCCTACTGCCCTCTCATTTTTAAACTTCTGACTTTCAAAACCAGAAGACAATAAATGTCTGTTATTTTAAAGCACCCAATTTTGACACTTGTTACAGTGTTCCTGGGTAACACCTACAGGGCTGGAGGTTTGCTTTCTGATAAACAATTTTGAATTTTGTGTCAGGCTGCAGTTAAATTTCTCAGAAACAGTTTGACCCCTTTGGGGTTTGCTTTTCAACCATTCTAACTGGTGGTAGAGTGACACTTATTCTAGGATTTATTGTATCCCACTGCTTCTTCTAAGCACTCCACCTAATGCTAGATAAATCAGGAGTTCTTCCCAGTCTGGCTATGTACGAAGAAGCAATCTTTCTGGCTATCTCTGAGTTCCAAGTACGGTAATTACTGACTCTCTCAGCGGTTGTTTCTCTGCTGCAGGTATCTCCTCTTAACTTTTCATTCATCAAACCGAGATGAACAGCTGGGAAAGGCTGCCGTTCTCTGTGGCCAGCTGTGTGTGCTCTCGGGCACTCTGCCACAAGCGCTGTTTGCTTTCCCTTCCCTGATTCTGCTCAGTCCTCAAGTCTCTGGACTCCTCGTGGGTTCCCCCTCCCTGAGCCACAGGCAGGAAACCCTCCCAAGGCAGTAAGGCCACCTCTCGTGCAACTTTATTTAGTCTCTCATGGATCTTTGCTTCTGTGCCAAAACCGCTATTTCCCATATTCACTGATTGTGTCCAGATTTTCAGTTGTTTCAAATGGGAATGGGGGAGGAGGTGAGGTAAATCCAGTCCCTATAACTACTGGCCAGAGAGAGAAGGGGTGTGTGTGTGTGTGTGTATGTATGTGTGTTATATTCATTTCTATTAAAAAGACTGACCAAATGACACCACAAAAAGCAATAAGCACTTCTTGCATGTAGACTATATAATCCTTCCATATTCTTCCCATTTAGTGAAAGCAGGACTTGAAAACTGTCTGATACAGAACTAGAACAAAAATACACCATTTAACATGAACTTGAAATATCCTGCCTCATAAGGTAGCAAGGAGACTATTATTAATACCAGGATTATATCCAAATGACTCAGGAATATAATTCACAGAGTCCAGCTAAATTAGAAAGAGAAATTTATGAAGTATTACTTCAGTAGCACAGAAATGTTTATGCCTATGATTTAATAATTATTATTTTAAAAATGCATTAGTCACTCTTTTCAAATGATTGATAAGGTATAACTCATTATAAAAACAAAAGTAAAGGGGAATAATACATGATTTTACTTTTCCATCAAAGAACATAATTGCATCCCTGAAGCTGAAGGGAAATTTCTTTTATACAAGTAGTATTTTACTAATAAGTGAAGGTGTGGTAGAATATTGATATGCTAGTTTTGCACTAATTAATAAATTTATGGGTTTGTCAAATAAATTAAATCCAAACCTGATTAAGTCTGTGAATCTAATGATTTCAGAAAGCACTTCAAAACAAAGTACACAAACAAAATTCGTACTGTGGAAAATTCTACAGAATCAGTAATATGGGTTTTTAAATGAATTAAAAAGTACGAGTCAAGCATATGTAGCATACAGTACAGTCCCTGCACACCAGAAGCTGCCGTGTAAGATCACTCGAGGCAAGAAGTTTGAGATGAGCCTAAGAAATATAGCAAGAGCCCATCGCAAGAAAGTGCAAACTACAGTGTTCAAAAGTGCACATTTTGTTACAAAGCCATAAAGAAGAACTCATACATGGTTATTATATAGAACAAGACAGTGGTCACTTGTCCAATGTTTACTTTTCTAGGGGACAGAAAAGAGGAGCGTGCTTGAGAGAAACTGAGGACACCTTCCGAGGTGGCTGGCAAAGTTGTTTCTGACTAGTTGTTTTTGGCTACAAAAGCGTTCATGCTACACTCATCCGTATGTGTCTATCATGTACTCTTTTTGTATCTTGTAGCATTTTATAGTAAAAGCAGTTTGGAAAAAGAAAACATACTAATGAGAAGAAAGTAAAAACAACAGTATTTATTAGAATGAGAAAATAAAGATTACTAATTTTAAAACTGGGAATTAATGAAAATGTCACAAAATTCACAAAATAGCATGGTATTCTTTATCATCTAACTCAGACACATCTCTATAAACCATTTGATAGCTATAATTTTGACTCCATACAATTTGACCTCTCTTAAATTTTGTAATATCATTTTCCAGAAAGGTTTCAAAAACATAATGCAATATTTGCTGTAACAGGATAGATCAAAGTATGTTTTCATTCTGCAGCATCCAAAAGTTTATTTCAACTCTACAGTTCAATATGGATATGCCATGTATAGCAGCAACACAAATGCTTTTAAATTTACCTGGTATAGCATACTAGGTTGTATAACTGATCAGATAATTATTGCACTACATAAAAACTGATTTACTCAGGGAACTCGGTAAGAGATTTTTCAGCCCAACACTTTTCCTTTCAGGCTATTTCACTGCATCAAAGACAATTTTGCATGCTGTCTCATTTGTGAGGCGAAGTGAGCAAATGCTCTCTGCTACAGCCTCTGGTTGGGATATAAAAGCATTCAGTGCAGCTGCAGTAGCGCTATGGCAGACTCATCCCACACCCCACAGATGGTACGATCTATTCTATTTCACATGGTTCCTAATCAGATCCTGGAAAAAAGATGATATTTGTAATGGCATATCTTGTAACAACAAGTATATTTCCATGAGGAAAGATCTGTCTTTTGATTAGGAGCTAATGAGAACTTACCGTCTGTTTGTAGATTTTACAGCTGATCTTTGAAAGAATTCCTACACATTGTTGTCTGAAGTTCAAGCTTTTTTTGTTTGTTTGTTTTTTCTTTCCACTTTCTTTTATTTCATGTGGTGGCTCCCATAAGACCCACTTTGTAACACAATGACGTCTGGCCCTGAGTTTTCCTGGCATGCACTGGACGGACACAGTGGCTGTTAGATTCCTGAAAACAAGAAGTTAGCAATAGCTAACTTCAAGCAGACAGAAAGGTTTCAAAAATAAAAATAGTAAAACAACAAAAATAGCTTTAAAAAAAATTTATAATAATGAATACTGAATGCAGGGCCTTTGCACTGAGCTATATCTCCAGCATTATTTATTATTATTATTATTATTATTATTATTATTATTATTATCTTGACACAGGATCTTACTACATCACTGAATTCCCCGGGCTGGGTGGAATGTGGCCTCACATTCCAGAGTGCTGAAATTGCAGGCACGTGCCAGTGTGCCTGGCTTAAAATAGTTTTTATACTCATTCCCAGTTTCCCTTATTAGTTTACCCCATTTGCTTTATTAGTGTATGTTCTCTCTTGCTATTTATTCATTTATTATCACACGGATTCTAAAAGTTGTATTTATTGAACAGTTTTTAATTAATTTACATATTTATTATTTTGGTCATCAAAAATATGACCATGAAGAGCACCTACAAGCTAATATCTATGTCCTTGTCAATACTTGTTTGAGCACTTTATTTTCTGGATTAACAAAGTTTGTGATAGGATCACTTAAAACCTGCCTCAATACTGGGACACTTCCCAATTCTAAAAAGCTTCAAATGCCTTTAGTGGAAATTTTCCATATATTTTTCTTAGTAACTCTTTTATTTGACTTTTCCAAAATTATCAATGTCTTGAAGATTAGAGGAAAACTGTAACAAAAATATATCCTTTTTCACAATAGCAGTGGACTAATTTTTGAAGGGCCACTTTTCTCCAATATACTTTACCATTTTATAATTTTTGAGAGGGTTCATTTAAAACTGTCCAACTCTCATTTCCCTCTAAAGTAGCCAATTTATAACAGTACAGGAACACATAACTTTTGTCGAAGCTTCAGCCAAAATTCTATTTGCCAGCCAGTTTTGATTATGAAAGAATCTCTGGCTAAGCATGCAGTAGCTAATGTGGACTTGTCCAGACAAAATCAGAAATGGAATTAAAAGGCAGCTTCTGGTGTGAAGCCATGAATAGAACAAGTACTGTTTCCAGCTGTTTTGAGAGAAACTTTTATTTAATTCTAGTGTAGGAGGAAATCCCAAATTTGCAAACAAATTTACTCACTAGTTTTTAATGTAAAAAGAATGGAAAGATACTCTGGACCAAATATGTTAAATCAAGTTGTTTATATTCTTTAGCATTAAAAAACCAAGTGTGATCAAAATATATTGGGAATGCTTAAATTAAAAAAAAAGTAGTAAGACACATTGCTATTAATTCCTTCAAAAAACTTCCCTTTCTTCAAATACACTGGTCACATGGCTCCTGCCACTTTCTGAAGTTGTTCTGGAGTCCTCTGTCACTAGTATCTTTTCAAGATGTGATCTAGAACATGGTGACTATTGCTGAGTGCCATGCAAAAGGAAGGCAAGCTCATAAAACTATTAAAATATACTTCATCTACTTTATTCAACAAACATGGCACCTGGTAACTTCTTTATTCTTCACCAAAGTCAAAATCACCATGAAAAGTAAACATTTTAAATTGATTCAGGACACTGAGGCAGATACAACAGCACAACTAAAGATATTCATGGAACAAAACTGCAACACTACTCAGAGAGTGGCAAGATAAGTGTATTTGAAGTGAGGGGCTGGCATTTTGAAAAGATGTATGACAATGTGTCTTTTACCATAAATTTTTAAATTTAAACATACACTATAATTATCAGTGACATCTTGTAAATAGATATTTATGCTATTATAGTACTTGTTCTGAAACTCACATGAACTAATCTTATGAGCAAAAACAATGTGTAGACTTCTAGTTAACCAGAGTTATATTTAACAGAAAAATTTCTAGAGTGGACTTTGGAAGGCAAATTTGTATTTCGTTTCTGCTAACAATGATTCCTTACATATCCAGAAACATATATATATATATATATATATATATATGGAATTAAACTATGTCTTATTGATTTTGTGTTCTGCTTATTATCTATTTTCATTTATTTCTAGTCTACTATTTATTAATCATTCCTGTTAACTTAGGGATTAGTTTGGTCATTTTTCTGGCTCCTTGAGGTATAATTTGCTTATTTAAGATCTTTCTTTTTTCTTAATGTAGGAATTTACCATTATAAACTTAACTCTGACTGCTGCTTTTGCTGTATCACAAGTTTTAGTATGTGTACTTCCATTTTCCTATTTTTAAAGATACTGTTTCATTTCTCCCTTTGATTTCCTCTATGATTTAGTGAAGAATGTGATGGTCAAGCTTGATTTGATTTTAGCAGCCTGATTGGCTTGGAGGCCCCCAGGGGCAAGGTAGAGCCCATCTCTGGGTGTGTGTGGTTGGTTCAGAAAGGCATGATGTTTACGTTTCCTCACTCTTTCCTTTCTGGAGCTGCCCCCTGCTCTCTCTGCTGACATCATGAACTAAGCAGCTGTGCCCTGCCATGTCCTGCTGTTCTTCCTCCATGCCGCTCCTGCTTTGGGCCCAGCCATCAGTGGACCGGATTCCCGAAACACTGACTTAAAGGCAACTTATCTTTCTTTAACTGTGACTGTCAGCTGTTGTGTCTCAACAACATGAAAGCTAATGGAGAACACTGGAAGAGATATGTGGCTGTTGCTAAGATTGAACCTGACTGTGTTTTTATAGAAGCTTTTGCAACAGTTTTGTGGGAGCAGTTTAGACAGATTTGAAGATGTGAACTAGAGAAAACTTAGAACTCTATAGGTAGAGCCTGCTGGCTGACTTTTTTAAAAATATTTTATCAATTTGAAGGTAGTAAAATACAACAGAACAGGATGGAACAAAACCAATTGAGACAGTGTAGTGAAACTGGTACAGAACTTCACAGCAGGTTACCGTGATAACAGTAATAGGTATCATAGTATATCTCGTTATCTTCACAATAGTTGTTCTTTCAATCAAGTATAGCAAAATCAAAGGAAATATAGAATATTATAGAATTTATCAAAACAAAATATTGAATAGAACAATACCATTAATCAGAACAAAGCAAAAGGGTGATAAAAATATTTGCCTTCAAAGAGATGGTATAAGGAAATCCCCCTTATTTGCTGTATTACATATGGTCAACCTCCCAAGAGATGCTCAGATCTCTGGCTCCTACTTGCTAACGGGGGAGGTGGGGGGAGATGGGATGGGGTGTTTGATTCTCAGCCTACGCACCAGTAGACTCACAGCCACTTACCAGGGTGGTGAGCTGGTTGCTTGGTTTCCCAGGGCCCTAAGTTCCAACATGGCACAGATCTCATGCTGGTTGACTTTGATCAGAGCTCAGAAGGCCAGAATGCTGATAGGAATTCAGATTGTTAAGGTCAGGTGCCAAAGGGGAGGTGGATGCTGAAGAAATTGGTGCCACTGAAAAGAAACCAGGTACTTTGTACAGTGATAAGAAGAAAGATTCCTTGAAATCACTAAGCCTTATCGACTGCACGTTCAAAGTTACAAAGGTGTAAACCTTCTGAGAGGAGAGCCACTGGCATTCCTGCTTGGGAGGAACCTCCCGAAGGATTGATTCTCCAGGACATATTTCAGCATGCTCAGGAACTGCTGCTATCATGATCCAAGTGGGCCTGGCTGCTGCTCCAGCTGAAAATAGACCTGGTGTTGTCTAAGTGGTGTATTCTCCACTGGAATAAAGAACCCAAGAGCTGTGGAGTCAGGCTGACTTGCACCGTGCTCCAAGAGGAAGATCTGGACAGCCAAGCAGTGAGTTTCTGAGAAGGTAGTACCTGAAGCTCTGAGATTAAAGCCAAATGAGCTGTGAAGACCGCAAGAAGTCAGTGGTGTCAGGAGCAGGGAACATCTTCAAGGAAACTATAGGCAGCAAGCAAGCCAGACCCAAAAGGGGCCATGGCTGCTGTAACCAGCATGGCCATAGTGGTACTTCCTCTCGCACTCTCTGAAACTCATATCTCATCACTGTGTGCCTCAGACATAAGACATAGAGCTATAGGACTTAACACTTGCCTTTTGGGGACTGATTCATTTCTATTGTTTTACCCTCACTTTTGGAATGAGACTGTTTATCCTGTGCCACTGTACCTCGAGATTCTGTAGCTTCTTTTTAATTTTTTCAAAGGTTCACAGCTAATAGTTTGCCTTGAGTCTCAGAAAAGACTTAGACTTGAACAATCCTGCAACCATAAAAAGGATTATTGCATTTTTGGTGGTATACAAGACAGTTATATGTGATTTGTTTGAGGACTACGTATGAATTGCCTTTTTTTTTTTTTTTTTTGTACCGGGGATCAAACTCATGACCTCATGCTTGCCAGGCAGGAGCTTAGACCATTGAGCTAAATCCCTGGCCAACTGAGGACTAAGTATGATCTAACTTTATTCTTTTGGGTTTTAAACTGACAAAAATAAAGTGTGAGGTGTGAGGAGTAAGCTTGTTTTGTCAACATGACTAGTTTCAAAGTTACCCATTGGATTGGTGGAGAACAGTGATGCATGTGTCTACGTGGGTCATGGGGCAGTGAATTTGGGGTCACTGGAGTCTCTATCTGCTCTTGTATTTTTTATTGTTTTATATTATAGTATTATAATCATTTTATATACATATTTTTGTGTTGTAAAGCAAATCATCTGAGTTTCCATTCTTATTGTGAAATTGCCTTGATTATAAAAGTTCTGTGGATTACAAGCATATTTTCAGAACCAGTTATGTTTTGCAAACAACTACATATCCATGTGTTCTTGCTTCTTTTATTATTTAATTTTGTATTTTATCCATTTAGCTATTCTATGTTTTTTGAGTGGAGATTTTATTGATTTACATTTAGAGTGGTTCCTGATGTTATATTTTGGTTTTTAACTACTTTTTTGCCACCTATAGTCTTCTCTTACTGACTTCCCATGTGATTTGTTGGTATTTTTGTGGTAGTATGCCTTGACTCATTTTTTAAAAGTCTTTTATGCATCTACAAGAAGTATTTTCCTAGTGGTTCCTATGGAGATTAGATTAAACATCTTATGCATACACCATTTTATTTAAAGTTGATAATAATTTCAGTTGGAGTAAAATTTTTATTATTTTGTCCACTTTCTTCCCATTTTTGCCATTGATGCAACACTTTTCATCTTTTGTATCATGTATTCATCAGCAAATTATTATTGCTATAATCATTTTTAATGTTTTTGTCTCTTAAATTTTATTCTAGAAATAAAAATGATTTAGTCACCAACAGTGCAGTTTTACAACCATTATTAATTTGCCTGTACTCTTAAGTTTACTGTGACTCACACATTTTCAAATTATTACTTTATACTTATATTTTAGCTTGAAGGACTTCTTTTAGCTATTTTTTTTCCCTGAGGTAGTTATAGTAGTGATGAGCTCTCTCACTTTTTTGCTGTCAATATCTTTGTTTCTCCTTCACTTGTAAAGAACAGCTTTCCTACGAGTAGCATTCTTTTTTGGCTCTACTTTCCCATCTGAACTTTTAATATATCAACTCTGGCTTGCAAGGTTTCTGTTGAGAAGTTTATTACTAACTTTATGGATTTTCCCTTGTTTTTGACAATCTTCTCTTCTTTTGATACTTTCTAGATTCTATCTTGTCTTTGTCTTTTCACATTTTAACTATAATGTTTCTCATGAAATTCTTCTGTGGGGTTGTTATTTAGGTATCTTTGAGCTTCTTCAGCCTGGGGGTCTATAACTTCCCTAAGACCTGGGTTGTTTGCAGCCATTGTTTCTCTTTAAACAATATTTTCCCCTTTTTATCCTTGTTCTGTTCTGGGATCGTGCATTTGCTCAGTTGATGTGAGCTCAAAAGTCCCTTAGGCTTTCTTCATGCTTTTTAAATTTTTTATTTCTTTTTTGTTCCTTTAATTAGCTAATTTCAAATGACTTGAATTTGAAGTCATCATTTCTTTCTTCTGCATTATCAAGTCTGGTATTGAAGCTCTCTATTCTATTTTTTTTTTCAATTCTGTCATTGTATTCTGCAGCTCTAGGATTTTTGTTCTTTTTAATAATTTTTATTTTTACTGAAACTTTCATTTTATTCATGCATTGCTTTTCTGAACTTTTGTTAGTTGGTTTCCTGTATTCTCTTCTCACTGGGTTTCTTTAAGATAATTCTTTTAAATTCTTTGTGAAACACTGTAGATTTTCATAAGGGGGATGAGTGGTTCATGGAGGTTTACTAGTTTCTTTGGTGATGTCATGTTTGCCTGATTCTTTGTTCTCCACATAGGCTTGCATTGGTGCCTATGAAATGAAATATCAACACCATTTTCAGTCTTTACAACATAGTTCAATAGGTAAGGCCTTCTCCTATTGGCTTTTGGATTGTCACCAAGGACTAAAGTCCAGTAGAGGTGGAAATGGATCACATGGCTGTTGCTGGGTCTATAGTCAGAGGCCGTAAGTGGTGGGATTATTGCTAAGGGTTTGAGTGGGCATGACACCCTGTCTGGTGTCTTGAAGACTCAGTTTCCTCTGGCAGACTGGTTCATAGGGATGGGGCTGGTTCATAGTTTGGTCTTTAGATGAAACACACAGATGTGGTTCCAGCCACATCCTCAGGAATGGAAAGGGACCATTGAGCTACTGAGTGTCTCTGGCAGTCTTGGACAATGACTGTCATAGTTACTTTTCTCATCTCTGAGACAAAATACCTACTATCCAATGTTTAATGGGGAAAAGCTTGTTTAGACAACAGTTTGTAGAGGTTTCAGTCTAAAACTGGCTGGCTCTAAGGCAGGGTGGCTTGGCAGAGGGGCATCACAAAGGAGAACCAGTTCATGTCAAGCAGAAGACAGCAAAATCAAGTAAGCAAGGGACCTTCATTGCAAATTTTTGTCCCTTTTGTATTATCCAGACTACTCATGGCAGTTACTACTCACACATTTTATCTTAGTGCAGTTAAGCTTAGCATTACACCATAAATCATTTCTAGCACCACCCATTCTAGAACTAGCTACTTCTGAAAAAGCCCAACCTATGTCTGCATGAGGTTTTGGGGGGATATCTAGACACAGTCATAACAACGACAGAGGGAGGCTATAACTGAGTCACAGTTATAGTTCAGAGCAAAGAGTGAGACTGTTTTCCTATTTCTTAGGGGATGCATGAATGTGACTTGTGAGTTTCTGGTTTCTGACCACAGTGAGAGATTCTGTAACAAAGTTACAGAGATTCTTTAAGATATATTGCCAGAGGCCAGCAGATTGCTATAGATGCTGGTTTCAAACAGGAGCCTAAAGAGAATTCTTTCTGTGGTCTGTTGACCATTTGAGAACTTTGGAAATGTAATGGTCAATTCATCAGAAAGAAATAGCAGGTGACTGTGGCAGACTTTTGGCGGCCTGTAGGAGAGAGAACCTGGTGCCTCGGGACCTGCACCATGTGGTTGACTCGGGGTGCCAGGAAAACAAGGAACACCTCCCCTCTCTGCAGGGCAGTTGTGAGCCTGCTGGTGTGCAGGCTAAGAGTCAAACATCTCATGTCCTTCTGCCCCCCCCAGCAAGTGGGAGCCAGTGAACTGCACGTCTTGTGAAAAGATTGGCTATGTTATTTAGTATGAGCTCCCATATGCAAAGATACAACCATTTGGAAGAAAACAAGAGACAATATGACAGATAGTGAAGATCTCTGGTTGTCTAGCATTGAAATTTATGCTTTCATATGTCCCGTTTTGTCCTGTTTTGTTGTGTTTAATTTTCCCCCCTTTAAAATAAAATTAAAAAAAAAAGATACATTGCCAGGTCAAAAATTGTAAAAGCTGTCACCTCAGAAATGGACTGGACTGCCTCCTTCTAGATCCATTAGAGATGGTTCTAGTTGTAGGACCAAGATGAAATGGGGTTGCAACTCTGTCCACAGAAGGTGAAGGGCATTTCTGGTTCTTTACTACAGTCAGCAAGCTTGCCACTTTGGTGTAAACCTGCTTTCACAAAAGAGCTTTTTTCTGTCTAGCTTTATATCAGGATTTGGCAATCTGCCACATGAATCCCAAAATTCCCAAATCACATCTGTGTATGGACGGCTGCCAAGTTCTCATTGCTGTGGAGAATACTTCTCTTTTACCGTCATTATGCAGAAAATGTTTCTGATTAAATTCCTTTACACTATTTTTGTATTACAGTCACTGTTGTTCATTAATGTAATTTTTTCCCATAGCAGCTCTGCTTTCTGATGTGTCTTTCTTTTTCAGCAAGAAGTGATCTGTGTTTACAGCTGAGTAGTTTCTCCAGCCTATTACTTGCCTACAGAAATTTGAAGGGCCATAGGCATTAACTTTCCCTTTGTACTATCTCGGTGTTATATAATCAAATCTGGTGGTGATTATCTTTTCAATATAACTCTTTTACACTTTGAAAATTCATGATGAAACTACATGATAACATTGCTTACCCAAAAATCCATACCTACAAGTTTATGAGAAGGGTCCTCCCTTTCCAGTCACACATGAAACTTCTATAGGATAGTGTCTTTCATAAATTTAGAATCCTTTCTGTAAAAGATAAAGTATTAGTAATCTAAAGAAAATTATATAGTTGACACCAGTAATGCTTTTTTCAAAGCTAAATAAAAGGAAGACTGAAAATGGATCACTGAAGTTTATGCATGAATCTTGGTGATAGCCTTGATTAAATGCTTTCAGGGAAGGGCAGAATGGGCTCCTGATTAGACTGTGTTTAGGACTGAACAAGTGAAAAGAGATGAAGGTATCATATACAGACTACATTATGAAGAGAAAAAATGGAATTTATAGGACTATTTTTAAACAAAAAATATATTACACTATGTGTTGTTGGAATTTTTTTTCTTTTTTTAAAATTATATTTAAAGAGGAAAAAACAAAAAAGAAAACAACCAAACAAAACAGAAAAAGGGCAGCAACAATACAGAATTCCAAAGGTAAAAAATAAAAGAACAACAACAAAACAAAAACATTAAGAAATCACCACTTGATAAGTTACATACTGTCATCACTGGAAATAGTTGTTCAAGTTACAAAACTAAAGCATATGAAGTAGACATTCAAACAGTGAGATTGTTAACAGTTCTGCTCAACAATCTAACAAAAACAGTAATGTGGTTATCTATCTTACACACTTAAACATACATGCAGTTACATCTTTTAGAGCACTTTCTTTTCTCTCTCTCTCTCTCTCTCTATATATATATATATATAAAATTTTATTTTAAGGGGGGTAAAATTAAATACAACAAATCAGAACAGACAGGACATAAGAAAGCATAAATTTCAAAGTTAGACAACCAGGGATCTTCACCATCTGTCATATTGTCTCTTGTTTTCTTCCAAATGGTTGTCCATATCTTTGCATATAGGGAGCTCATACTAAATAACATAATCAATCTTTTCACAAGATGTGTAGTTCACTGGCTCCCACTTGCTAAGGGGAGGGGGACATGGGACAGGGGACAGGATGACATGAGATGTTTGATTCTCAGCCTGCGTGCCAGCAGGCTCACAGCTGCCCCCCAGAAAGGGGAGGTGTTCCTTGTTCTCCTGGTATCCCGAGTCAACCACACAGTGCAGGACCTGAGGTGCCAGGGTCTCTCTCCTCCGGGCTGCTGAAAGTCTGCCACATTCTCAGCCGACCCCCAGAGAGGGGAGGAGTTCCTTGTTCTCCCGGCACCCCGAGTCAACCGCACAGTGCAGGTCCTGATGCGCCAGGGTCTCTCCCCTGCAGGCCCCCCACAGTCTGCCATACTTACCTGCTATTTCTTTCTGATGAATTGACCATTACATTTCCAAAGTTCTGAAATGGCCAACAGACCACAGAAAGAATTCTCTTTAGGCTCCTGTTTGAAACCAGCAGCTACAGTAATCTGCTGGCCTTGCTTCAGGGCCAGTTGTTGGAAATTTTTGTAGACATGAAATCTTTGGAAATGTAAATGGATTTCAGTGCACAAGTTAAAACTGTGACCTTATGTCACATGGATAACTCAATATTTTAACAGAAAAGAGCATAGAATATGAATTTGGATATAGCTTAGCAGAAGTTAGCCACAGAAAAAATGATGAAGTTCTAATCTATGGCTTCTATTCTTTTCAGGTTAATGTGAAAAGCAAATCATATGCTGTTGGTGATAAAATCATTATTTGTTGTATCTAGGGTTTACCGGGGAAGAGATTTAATATAGGACACATAATTCAAAGGGTTATTTTATAAAATTCACTCAAAAATTCAAATACAAGACAGTGCCAGAAATTTGTCCATGCACTAGAGACCAAAATAATTCAACTGAAGACCTGGATCTTATTGCAATATCTACATAAGTCCAGTTGAAGACCTATAGCCCATGTCAGTGTCCTCTATGAATTCAGCTAAAGGCTTAGAGCCCACAAGACAATGTATCATGTAAGTCTGTATCAAATAATCTACACTACAAAAGTCAGTGGTAGAAGCTAGAAAGTCCGTGCCAGTGGGATGAAGAATTTGTGCCAGTAGGCTGAAGGATCTACACTGGAGCCAGGAAGCAATGCTCAAGGTAAGG
The DNA here is from genome assembly GCA_004027295.1 of Dolichotis patagonum. Classification (NCBI taxonomy): domain Eukaryota; kingdom Metazoa; phylum Chordata; class Mammalia; order Rodentia; family Caviidae; genus Dolichotis; species Dolichotis patagonum. Next base: position 17,568 of record PVJX010003403.1, read on the forward strand.
ACCAGCGCTCCCCCAAAGAGAATCACAGCCATCCTCAGCAAGAGCAAGGACCTGAGCTCATCGGAGGGGAAGAACAGCTGAGTTCTTATCAGGAAAACCAGTGTGACAAGCTTCTTCAGGAGAATCAGCAGGGTATCATCTTCCCCTCTAGTTTTGCTTTTATGTTATGGCAACAATCTTCAGCTGGGCTTCTGCCTCAGAATCACACTGATTCAGTTTAGCTGTATAATATTACAAGTTGACCACTAGTTAACCCATTACACTCTTATACTGCCATTTATACTCTAGTGCTGCCTATTGTAACCTATTCATTATAGTATTATTTATTTTAAAATAGCTGAAAATAGGTTAAAAATTTTACTTTTAAAATTTGACATTGCCACTAAAACACAACAGCACTTTTGGGGGGGGTACTAGGGATCAAACTCACAACCTCGTGATTGGCAGGCAGACGCTTATGCCACTGAGCTAAATCCCCAGCCCTTTTTTCTTTTATTGATTACACCAAATACTGTAGCAACTTAAACTATTACATACAGAATGCCTACCTTGCTTAAATATCTCTTACATATACCTTCATCAAGTGACAATCATAACAATTGTACAGTTTGGCATGTTATCTGTTATTTTACTATAAATAAGTTAAATGTAAGGAAGAAGATAATTTTCCTGGTTTCACACATAATAAAGGTCCTTTGTTAATTTTTTTTTTCCAAACTGCATTCCACCTCAAAGCGCAGAGATAAAAACTCTAGGCAAAACTGAGAATATTGGTTTTGAAAGGGCCAGAAGATTATCCACTCCAAGTTCCTTCTTTAAAAGGGAAAACACATGCTTATTTTGAATTAACTTACATGAGTTATGAGTAAGCCCTTCACCATCATCCTAAGTGACTCTAGATTCTCTAGGCGGATCAGCTGTTATTGAAACAAGAACCATAAAAATTGTCTAAGGAAGTAGCCAAGCACGTAATTCCCTGAAGGAATTCTTCTAAAAGCCACTGCCCTGGGCCTTGTAGAAAAGGCCAAAAAGTCCACATAACATCTACCAAGAAAGCTGCCTAGTGCCATGCTCTCAGATCCTTTGGGATCAGCGGGCCTGCATCCCTTTTATTCAGGGGTGCCTTGAACTAGCACCCTGTGTCTCTCGCACTGGAGACTGGTCAGCACATTTGGGTCACCATTCCTCTCAAAGGCTAGAAGATCGGAGGACTGTGTTTCAGACCATTGCAGAATTGTACCCCCCTTTGCTGAGTTAATGGAAGAGATTTGAAAGACCTCTGAATCCACACGTTGAGTCAAACTACTGAGTAATATAGTAAACATAGTCTGTGCTCCAAGGCTAAGATTAAGATGATAGAAATAAAATCGATTTTATATAAAGTCCCTGGAACCAGAAAATTGAAGAAACATTTTACTGAACTCATAGCATGAAAAGATTTAACTCAGGGAGGTTCAAAGGCGTCCACAGTGGTATCCTTTCTGCAGTGTAGGGAGAAGGAGGTACAGATGGGGGCAAAGAAAACACGGTCCTGGTTCAGAACATCAATGCCCAAAGTGCCAACGCTTCTCAGCACTTTCAGAGTATTTGGTGGCTTACGACTGTCTTTAATGTTCTTGTGGAGGAGTCACTCTGTGTTACTACACTAGTCAAGGCGACCCACCCATTGCCAGGTTTATTATATCCCTAAGGAGTAATTACAAAGGAGTCCTGTTCACAGTACAGCCATTCAAGAAAGCTGGGTTTGCTTCACAAACAAATAAAACCCTCCTTCCCTGGAGAGTGTTGGCCATAGGCTTATTTTTTTGTTTATAATGAGTAATTGATGGTCAACAGAAAGCTTTCTCTGTTGGACAAAGAGGAATTTCATGCTCTGCTTTTCTGGTTTCTTGGCACCTCAAGGTTGGCTTCTCTCTGGGATTGTCACTAACCACCAGCAGCCTAATCCTTGCAGTTCTGATGCTCAGTTCACTTTTCAAATTTAGAATCATAGTTTGAGTAGATGATGTGGAAGTCACTCCACTAAATATTATCCATCAGAGAGTGATCACTAATGTATCATAAGTATCTCTTACTCGGATTTTTATATTCTTTTCTCCAGACACATCAATTCAATCTATCCTTCATAGAATCAACAGCTTCATTTTACTGAAATGCACCCCTGTGCTCCAAATTCCTATTACATTCTAGTAATTTCTAACTACACCCAATTTCTAGATCCATTTTTCCCATTTACTTCTATTTTCCATCTGATCTGATTATGCAATACTAACCATTGTTATTACAAATTTGTATTCTATTCTATGCCTTTTGCTGAATTGCATTTGAGTCCTATACAAGTAATTCTTTCCAGTGCCTCATCTAAAATGTTTAGCATCTTTGTAGTTTGTCTAGGCATAAATCTCTTGACAAACATTAACAGCTCCTTTATATGTGGTTCCTTGGTAGTTTATGCATACACTTGTAATCGTGTACATGTGTGTATATTTTCTTTAGCTATTATGAACTCCTTAGGATATTGGATTACATGTTGTTGTTTTGGCATTCTCAGTTCCCTATAGAATATTTGATAAATTGAATTCATATGAGTCAGAAAATATTGTGAAAAGCACTTTACATGTGAACATTTTTGTTCCTGTCTCAATATTTATGTTTGTTTGTTTTTAAAATCAGTAAAACCAAAGAAAAATATAAACACTAAGGAAAAGCCTGTCAAACTGAATTTATGTATGGTAATATCATGGCAAATATGCTTTAATAAATAAAATATTATATTCAGTGTTGTTATATCACATCTAACCCCAATTGTCTCTCCAGAGGAAATTGTTCTGATGGATGTGATGCATATTCAATCTACACTTTTATATTTTTTGATTGTATGTCTATAACAAAAAGTAAATTCTATTATGACATTATTTATTCTTTAAAAATATACTGTAAGTACTGTCATACCACGGGAATTCTTTTCCAATTTGCTTTTACACTTATTAGTGTAAATTTCAGCTCTGTTGCCTAAATTATTTTAATGGACATAGGATATTTTAAAAAATCACAACAAGTTTAGTCATTCAATGGACATCTTCCTGAATGTTGGAGTTACAATCAAAATTTCAGTAAATGTACTTATAAATGTACACTTGGAAGATTTGATCAGGGTGTTATAGATGAAAGTAAAGTTGTGATGTCATTATCTGAGACAGTAAATGAATTTAATTTGCTCAAGGGCATCGCATCCACATTCTATTACCTTAGCAAAATGTCTGAGGCAAGTGTATAAAGAAAAGAAACTTAATTGGCTCACAATTCCGAAGGTTCAAGGGCGAGGTATTGGCATCAGCTCAGCAACTGACTGCAGCAGATCACTTCCTGGTGGTTTGCCTCCTACCACAGTAGGAGGATGAGCCAGAGAAAGAGATCAGATTGTCAGACAGGAAGCCCAAGAGCAATTCAGGGTGCAGTTCCGGCTTCTGATTCCCTCAGGAGCACTCAGAGGGTCCCACAAGAGCTCCCCTATTCTCTTCCAAGGGCAGCCCAAGGGGCCTCACCTCTTAAAGGTCTCACACCATTTCTCAAAATTGCTGCACCAAGGACCAAGTCCACAGCATAAAAACTGTTTAGAGGCCTCAGAAGCTGTATCTAAACCATAGCAAGCATTTGTAAGCTAGCAGTTCATGAAATAGTTGAATCTCTATAATCACTGACTCAATCACACTAGTATTGTCCCAATTTTGACTAATCTTATGGCTACTTGTACTTGCTTCTAACATTTCTGGTTTATAAGTAGTAGCTCCATGGATTTGATGCCATTAGATTCTTCCCTGGGAATAATAGCTCTTTCAATTACTCAATATTTGGCTCTGGTGATTTTGTTGATTTTTGTTTTTGGCATTGGGAAAGTACTGGAGAGTTGTATTTTCATGTTTTCTTCTAGTAATCCTCTATTCACTACTGATCATGGCTAGTCATTTTATATAATCTTAATGTTCCTTTTCTGAGTAACCTGAGATCAAGGTACCATTAACAGCTATGGCTAGATTTGATTCCTTTTTTTTCTGTCTTAATACATGGCCAGATTCTTTCTGATATTTTCCTTGAGGCCTCGTCTTCAGTTCCTAACTAGTTTTCCCTCCCTGCCCAGAATACCCCAGGGTAGTATTCTAAATTCCTGCCAAGTCCCTTTCCTGCTCTAACAGGCCTCTCATCACTCTCCTGCTTCTTTATGTTTTGATGTTGCCCATAGCCTTTCCTTCACCATAATCTGACACTCCTGCTCTGATTTGCTGATTCATACTTTTCTCAATGTCCGTTCTGTGGCATGTCTAGGCCATGGCCCAGGAACAAGATTGACTTTTCTGCCTCCATCCAGCTCTAGTCATCAGCAGCAGCTGTGGCACCTGGTGTATCCACCCCACACCACCTCTAGAGAGACTCATGTGCTGGCATTCTAAACCACTATGACTTCCAGGGGTGTTGGCCTTTTAATACCTGGATTAAAAATGTGGGTGGAGAACATAGTCCATGATTCATCCCAGCACAGACACTCCCTGGGGATGATAAAACCACAGGTAGGCTAGTTTCCTCTTACCTGCCATAGCCACAAGCCCTACAGAGACGGCTCTATGTTTTCACGTCTTACCTGCCCCCACTTTCCTTTCTGCCACCACCAATTCCATCGCAGACAGATCTGTGACCAAATATAGCAATATTGTGGTTGAGGTTTAAATGGTTATCCAAGCTATTAATTTGCTACCCTGGCTGAACCTTAGAGTCACCAGGGAAGCATTTTCTATTTTCCCAATGCCCAAGTATCTCCTTTAATGATCGAAATTTAGTGTCCCAGTGTGAGATGAGCTATATTCATTTTAATACCCTCTCTTTTCCAGGTGATTCTAATAAAAGGCAGCATTGAGAATTGAGAACAGAAAACCATCTAAAATACACAGCTCATCACATAAATTCATGTGATTCCAGGAAACTCTAGCCAAGAAGATGAAGTTCCAAGTGATTTTATTGTTTGTTCCAAGAACTACCCCCTCAAATCCATTTATCTGAATAACAGACTACAGTTAGCTCTCCTTACCCTTTCTTGTTTCAACAGTTCACTTTAATATGCTCATCTAAAGTTGGTTTATTCTTTAAGACTCGGAAATTTTCACTCCTCTGTATCCACAGACTCTAAACTACTATGCTAGAGATGTGTTCAGTCCAAAGTTAATTCCAGTATTGAAAAACTCATTCTTAAGCAGTCATCTAAATCCTCAGGTCCCTTCTTCCCCATGAAAATGCTATTAAAACTAGCAAAAGGTTGATCTGGTTTATTGCGGAAGGTAATAAACTCTGCAGTTGACTACAAGAAGTTATTTGGATGGCCAGGAAGTTACTTTGGTGGTAGTTTCAGGAGTAAGAAATAGATAGAAGCACTAATCTGGCCAGTTTGTTGGTCTCTCTGGTCTAATTCACCCAAACTCTTCTGGGAGCTGACTACAAATTCCAGACCTTACAAATCCTGATGTAAACCCAGAGATCATGATCATACTAGATTATGTGCCAAAAACTGGTTAATAAACAGGGAATAGGGTCAAGATATGCAGACAAGAGCAGTGGATAACATGGAATGGGTTTAAGGTTAGACCCCCTTAGAACCCAACATTTCAGCTCTGTTTTCTGTAAGGCTTCCATAGGGTATCTTGTTTCTTCACTTGGAATTCTAGATGAGTGCTTTTTGGTACCATGATAAGCCCAAGGAAATTCAGATTATGTGCCAAAAACTGGTTAACAAACAGGGAATAGGGTCAAGATATGCAGACAAGAGCAGTGGATAACATGGAATGGGTTTAAGGTTAGACCCCCTTAGAACCCAACATTTCAGCTCCGTTTTCTGTAAGGCTTCCATAAGGTATCTTGCTTCTTCACTTGGAATTCGAGATGAGTGCTTTTTGGTACCATGATAAGCCCAAGGAAATTCTGCTCATAGTTTGGGATTTTAGTTACTTAATTTATTAGTTCTTGCCAACTGTGGATATATTAGAAAAGAAGTCAACCACTCTTCCTTCTATGCAGTCAGCATAGATCAACAGTTGTGTTTCTAAGGATTCTGGCTACCTTCAGTGAGAGTATAAAGTGTACTTTGTTTTCCTGAGTCAGGGCTCCATTGGATTAGACCATTAAATGCTTTCTGATTTGTTTATTAGGTGTAGAAGGGACAACAACCTGAATGAGAGTTTCTGAAGGAGAAATCCTAAAGAAGATATATTGTGAAGCAGGAAGAAAGCTATAATATTTTGTGAATGATCAGTTGTCTATGGCTGTCCACTTTTCTCTCATTGCTGGGACAAAATACTCAACAACCAAAATGAAGGAAGGAAAGGTTTATGTAGCTTACAGTTTTTGGAGGTTTTAGTTGGCTCCAAGGTGGGTGGCATGGATCCTGGATCTGGGGCAAACTTCAAGGCAGCAGCCAGCAAAAGCAGCCTGAGTAAAAGTGCAGAGAGACAAGTCTCTTCTCCTCCCTTATATTGTATGCAGGCAAGCCCCCCATGAGGTCAAATGCAGCACTCACAAAACCTCTGTGCCCTCCTCTTGCACAGAAAGAGGCTATTTACAAAGCAAGGATCCTGGCTCCCTGCTGAATCTCTTTGTTATAGTTCTAAACTTCTCCAGTTGACCCAATATATCAACCGAAACAATGGTTTACAAACTAACAGAGCTTCTAGACCTAGAGAAGAATCATTCAAGTTCCCAGGGCTGTGTTCAACTGACCTGACTAAGCTCCTTGTCCAGCTGCTGGTTGCCCAGGAAAAGCCATCCTTGGTCGAAAAATGAATATTGTGCTTCCTGCCTGTACTTCAGAATTAAGCATCCAGTCAAATGATGAGTGAATTAAATACCCTCCCTGTGCTTCCAGTCTTCTGACATCAAAATAAGCATGCCTTTACTTGGTAAGTCAGGGCTTGAGCCCCTCAGCTGGACTGGACTGTGTTATTACATCTCAAATCCAGGCCAGAGAGATATACATACCTCATTTCACCCTGATGATTATTGCCCACTTACCTCTTTTTTTGAACTAATTTTCATTCCTTGCAAGCGAAATCTAACATTAGGATGATAATATTATTTTATTGGTAAGGGGCCTGAAAGAATTTTGAAGCCCTTTGTTAAAAACTGGCTTTCCGCTGGGGATTTAGCTCAGCGGCATAAGCGCCTGCCTTGCAAGCAGGCAGTCATGAGTTCGATCCTTGGTACCGATTAAAAAAAAAAAAAAAACTGGCTTTCCAAGGCTTTAAAATAACTCTGAAAGGAAAACGCAATAATCTCTATTGCATTAATAACTAAACCAGTGTCCTATTCCATAACAAAAATCAAGACTGACTAATCTGCTCAAAGTCACATAACAGATAGAAAGCAGAATGCGCCTCACCTTATTTCAAACATGTTCAGGGTAGTTTATCTTACCAGGACTGAAGTAAGAAGGAAAAAGATCCATAGAAGAATATATCCAAAATCCAGTGTAGATTTCACAGCAAGTTCTTAAAACCACGTTAGAGAGAGGTATGCATGAAAAATTATAAGAGGCTGAGGTAATTTTAATTTTCATGGTTCAAAGAAATTGGAAATGCTTCAGATCTTATAGAGTTTTATAAATGGAACATTTCATCATGAAAAAAGATAAAGCAGTAAAAATTACTGTTTTCTCTTAATGATTACAAATGGTCTTTGGCAAGTTCTTTCTCTAATTGCAAAAGTATCCATTTGAAAAATAACTAAATCATTTTAATGTCAAGTAAATTTACTTTCTTTTTGTTTGTTTGCCTTTCATTCTCATCATTATGTATTATTTTTATTCTTATTTTTTTCCAAATCCATTTTATTTCAAGGATAAAAAAAAGAAAGAAAAAACTACAACAAAATATTTTTAAAGAATGAGTTTAATGAGTTTTTTCATGAATCAAGAAAAAAACTAATGTATGTATTTAACTCTAGATTTATTGTGATCTTTTATCTACATTTATATAAGTACAAAGAAACTCAATATTTTAAACATTTAATCATATTCAACATGTTAATATTCAACAACTTCGTCAGGTAAGTAACTTGATCAATTACAAATTTCCATCTTTGTCTCTTTGAAACCTAGAGAATTAAAAAAAAAAAAAACTAGAAATGCCCCAGTAGCAAGAGGGAACCAATGGCTACTATTTTTTCAGAATGATATTCTTTCAATATATCATCCAGATGGAAAATGTTACAAAGATATTTGCTTTTCTTTCTGAATACAGCTAGTACCATTAAACATCTAGCAGAATGCAATGCTTTCTTACTCTGTTTTTGTTACAAATTCTTCTGGCTGTAATAGGAAAATATTGGCACCGCTATGTGTAAACTGTGCAGATTTCTGTGCTTTTCAAGAGCTTTCAGAGGGATATTCATTATGCAGGCTTTATTCATTTATTAATGTACTTCAGCAAAGTTGACCATCCAGGGACTTTGGTAACAAGATTTCTCTATTTATTCTTGAGTATCTGGTCATCATATCTAAACTGTCCATTTGATCACCCATGAGCCATGTGAAATGCTTGGGGAAAATAAAAGAAGAAACATAGACCAAGGTCTCTGGTTCAAGCTGTTAAAGGAGCAAACACATTTCTGTGATTCCTCTTTGTAGGACTGAGAGACCTGGGCTGGGGATTTAGCTCAGCGGCATAAGCGCCTGCCTGGCAAGTGCAAGGCCGTGAGTTCGATCCCCAGTACTGCAAAAAAAAAAAAAAAAAAAGGACTGAGAGACCTAAGTTTGTAAAAAGAACTCTGATTTTCTCTGCAAATACCGAGAAGTTCAACTTACCACCAACAGGATGCGTTAAGAAAGATTTGTTAAAGAAAGGGCAGCTGAGTTGAATTTTTTTTTAAATCCTCAGTCATATAATGACAAACAGAAGGAAGCAAATCATCAAGATTATACACCATGACCAAGTAGGCTTCATCCCAGGGAGGCAGGGATGGTTCAACATACGCAAATCAATAAATGTAATAAACCATATCAACAGAACCAAGGACAAAAACCATATGATCATCTCAATGGAGGCAGAAAAAGCTTTTGACAATGTCTAGCACCCTTTCATGATAAAAACCCTACAGAAAATTGGAATAAAAAAATTGGAATAGATGGTCTTTATCTTAATCTGTTAAAAGCCATCTGTGACAAACCAACAGGCAACATCATACTAAATGGCTAAAAACTGAAAGCTTCACCTCTAAAATCAGGAACAAGACAAGGATGTCCACTATCACCACTCTTATTCAATATAGTTTTGGGAGCTTTAGCCGAGCAATTAGACAAGAGAAAGAAATAAAAGGAAGATAGGAAAGGAAGAAGTTAAATTATCATTATTTGCAGATGACATGATACTCTACATAGAAGACCCCCAAAACCTCACCAAAAGATGTCTAAATTTAATAACCAAATTCAGTAGCATAGCCAGTTACAAAGTGAACACTCAAAAATCCATGATGAATATGATCATTATGTATTCCTAAAATGTACCAATAAACTTAATTTTAAAAAATCAGTAATATTCTTATGCACAAAAAACTTACTGAGAAATTAGGGAAACACCACCTTTTATAATAGCATCCAAAAAATGAAATACCTAGGAATCAATCTAATGAAGGAAGTAAAAGACCTTTACATTGAAAATGACAGTACTCTGAAAAAAGATATCAAAGGCGGTATCAGAAAATGGAAAAACATCCCTTGTTCTTGGCTAGGAAGAACCAATATAGTGAAAATCATGAAACTGCTGCTGTCCCATTTTGAGGTTATGATGCTGCTCTTCTAGTCACATCTCTTGACTTTGCACATGCAGCTTTGGAAACTAATCTGTTTTCTGTGTCTATGACCACAGGGTTCCAAAAGGGCCCCCAGCAAGGAGCCAGAAGTGACACTGTGGAAGAGTATTTCATGCTTCCCGCCACCACTGGATCGCCACTCAACTCCTGAGTTGAATTTTGAAGATAAACATTTATAGTAACTGACTCAGACTTCTTACTCCAAACCAGACATGTTTTAAGTCTTTTCATGTATTAGTTCATTAAATGTTTCTGATAGCCCTGAGAGTTAGTTGATATTATTAATTGATATTATTACCCCGTCACCCCTCATTTTAAACGTGGGGAAATTGCAAAGTGATTAAATAATTTACTTTTGGTCACTCAGTCATATTAACCCAGGAAATTGGAACGAGATTTTTTTCCCAGGTTCATTTTTGACTGAGGCGTGCAAAAGTAAGACACCCCTTCCAACCAGTGTGGTTCTGCGCATGTAATGATACCTCATCTGTGTGAGGTGGGATCTGGAGATTTGGGGAGAATTTTCTTCAGAAATCAGTTGTCATGTAAATCTCCACCTTGTCCATTTGTGGAGCGAGATGGTTCACTTTGTAACTCAAAGATAAGGTTAAGGGTCTCCAAGATATAACCAAGAGTTCTCAAATGTGCAATTGAGAGATACAAAGTGGGGTGTTTACCTCCCTCCAAATAAACTTTGGTTCAGCTGAAAACTGGAAGTTCTGAACAGTGACAGCAGGCCTGGCTTTGGTGACGGGGCCTGGAGTGAGCCTCAGCCTCTGAGGGAGTCATCATCATCTCACACTGAGTGAAGAATGCTCAGCCTTTGTAGTCATGTGAAGGTAACGGACAGAAGGCCAGTGAAAGGGTGGCTTGGACCTGTACAACAGGGGTCCTGGTGGGGAAGGCGACTACACTGAAAGACACTGGATCTGTACCCCCAAATGGCCAGGTGCTGAATAAGACATCGGAAATAGCTGCTTGAAACAGAATGACCTAAGAGAGGCCCTCAGCAAGGAGCCCCCACAGAGGCATGTACATCTTCACCATGAGAAACTCTGGGCTCTTCCCACCTGTCATCCCATATGGGGACAATGGTTTGAAACATTTCTTAGGCTCATGGAACTGAAAGTCACCCACCAAGTAAGAAATTTCCTATCCCTTTTTCTTTTCTTCCTTTCCTGCTTGGCATCCTATAGAGAATAAATTCTGAAACAGACTGGATACAAAAAACAAAAAAATGCAGGATGCAAGAGAGAAAAGACCTTGCCATTTACACCATCCCACACCTTACTAGAGATCTCCAATGTGAAGTGCAAATAAACTGGACCAGGCAAACAATCAGCGGGGGAACCAGGCTCAGGATTTTGCCTAGGATCTGCAGATGATTCTATAGTTTTCCAGGTGAGACCGTCTTCAAAGGCAGAGCCACCAGAAGATCATGTCTGACAGCAGAAGCCATGAGACCTGTGGGGAAATCCTCAAGGCCCAGGAATGTTTATTGCCATGAAGGAAAATATAAAGGACCATTGGATCCACATATACAGTTATATTTCATCTTTGTAACCAGACGATCCTTCAGGTTATATTAGTAAAAGCTGCAATTATCTCAAAACTCGACAAATCTCCAGATATTCTGCAGACCAACTGTCTTAGTTACTTTTTACTCATTGCTGAGACAAAATACCTAATGCCCAAAGTTGGGAAAGGAAAGGTTTTTTTCTTACAGTTTTTGGAGGTTTCAGTCCATACTCAGTTGGCTCCAAGGCAGGGTGGCATGGCGGGGCCGCAGTTCATGGCGGCTGCAAACCGCAAGCGGGAACGGCAAGACAGAGAGACACACCTTCTTCCTGCCATTACATCACATCCTGGCTCCACCCCCTAGGAGGGTGTAGCGCTGACACCATCAATCCAAGCACTAGACAATGAACCAATCACAAATGCACCATGCAAACACCTGAGGCCTGGGGGCCACCGACGTAAACCATGACAGCAACATTAGTTGGAAACTGTTGTGGATTAAAAACTAGTGGTCAACTTAACTCCAGCTGAACCGAGTCAGGGTGGTGCTGAATGTAGATGGCCCCCCTGAGGAAAGTTGCTGGCTTAAAAAAGAGCCGTGGAAAGGAAGAGCATAGCACTGTGCGTTCTCATAAGTTGCTGTTTGAAGCTGTTTGTTCTCCTGGAGGAGCCTGTTATGCTGGCTCCCCTCATAGGAACTCAGCTGTTATCAGAGGAGCTCAGGACCTTATTGCTGAGAGTGGCTGTGGTTCATTTTGAGTGAGCTCTGGTCCTTACTCTGAGTATCATTTCCTGGCTCCTGAGGGAAAGATGTGTGCTGTTTAATCTCCAGGAAAAGTTTGTCACACTGGCTTCCTGATATGAATTCGGCTGTTCCCATCATCGGAGGAGCTTGGGATATCATTGTCGCTGAGTATGGCTGTGGCATTTCTCAGGGGAGCCCTGGTCCTTATTTTGAGTATTGTTTCTTGACTCCAGTACAGATCCCTCAGCCTGCTGGCACAGATCCTTCACCCCACTAGCCACCCCACCAGCATAGATATTCTAGCTTCCAGTGCTGACCTTTGAGCCTTCCCAGTACAGATCTGTGGGACAGACTTGCATGAGTCATTGTTGTGGGCTCTGGGTTTTTAGCTGAACTCATGTAGGTTATTGTCATGGGATCTAGGCTCTTGGCTGGATTTTCTAGTTCTTCAGTGCTGTGGACAGATTTCTTGCACTTTCTTTGTATTTGACTCCTTGGGTGACCATTAATAAATAATATAAATTACATGTCCTGTATGTAATTGTTTTCCTTACAACCCCTGACTGCAACAGAAACCAATGCTAAATCACCGTGTTTCTACGAGTCCGGCTTTTCTATTTAAAATATTTTAGAGAAAGAATACTGGATATCAAACTAGGATAATTCCAGTGGAGCCTCTTGTCATAAATCTTGGTAATTCACCTGACATCTCATCTGTACAGTGGAATAAAAATTCTTGCCTTTTCTACCTTTTATGATTATTGTGGGAAAAAAGCATAAAATTGGTAATTTATATGATGAAATGACATATATATGTATACATCTTACAAGAAAAAATAAGGAGAGGAAATCAAATCATAAAAATATCAGATCTTCAATAGTCCTCCACCAAATGCAATACAAAATAATACTATTCTTTGTCCATGGACATGTCTGTGTGTATGCATTTAAATTGCATGTGGTGGATTAACTAATAGTCAACTTACAAGAGCCAGCAGAGCCTTGCAAGCACGCGGTCATGAGTTCGATCCCCGGTACAGATAAAAAAAAAAAAAAAAAGCCAGCAGAACCAGATTAACATGATATATTGTACATGCATGTGAGCTATTTTGGGGAATGTGAAAAGGAAAGTAATAAAAGTAGACTTTGATTTTTAGAGAGAGGATGTTTATTTTTTAAATAAAATCATAAGTTATTAACAGTTGCTAATACTGGACTGTGAGAAGTAAAAAATTTATGTAATTCTTTGTAAACTTTTGCAGTTTTTTCAAGCATCATTTTGTAAAACTCAGAAACATAGAGACATAATGAGCAAACTAGAAAACAAATGTCACACTTCTGGGAAGAGTATAAAAAGCCATATAAACAGAAGGTAATATTTAGGCATATGTTAATTTCTAGGTGGGCAAATAGGGCAGTGATCCAAATCCCCACTTATATGTTAACTTCTATTCTTGAGGTCTAAACTGTGCTAAGTGACCTGGGAGTCTCAGCCATGCAAATAGCAGTCCAGATTTTTAGGTGTGGTTCTCTGCTTTTGAAATCACTGAGCTCAAATAATGGAAAGGATCTGCACATTTTAAATTAAATGCCCTTAAATATTTTCTATTCATATGCATGACTTGTAGGAGTGTCACGATACAAATTAGATTTTAAAAATGTTAACAGTCTTTAATTCCACTTCCTACAGATAATCTTTTCCTTGAAGCATTTTTTCTATAAATATATTGTTCATATTATTTCATGTGTTTTATCTCAACTTTGTTACATGTCATCAAAGTTTCTTGAAAACATACATTTTACAATGATATTCCACCATATGCAGGCATCATTGTTAATCTTACATTCTCCTACAGATAATCATACAAATTATTTTCATTTTTATTATTACATATAAACTTCTAATAAGTACTTTATTTATAACTATCATGGAGTGTCATTGAGTTTTTAAAAATAAATTCCTGAAGATCTGTAACTTTTGGATCTTAGGAAGACAATATTGTGTTTTATTATCTACTAAGTAGCATCCTTCTAGAATCTAGAGAAATGCTCTCAATGAAGGAACTTACTATTTCCTTAGCAGGACATACTAACAATTTCACTAAACTGAACAAATAAAATCTGAAAGTGGTGCCTAACGCAGTGTGAATCCATATGGATTTATATTCCTTCCCAGAGTAGAAGAGAATGATGATTTGGAGGATTTTCAGTCAGTGTGATTTTTAGATTTTGCCAATTTGATAAAAATGGAATATTCAAAATTTTAATGACTTTTCATATTTATATTCATTATTTATTCATTATTTGTATTTTCTTTCTTTTGCCATTCATATTGTGTTTTTTTCTTTGCTCTTTCACAGTTAAGTCACCCCTCTTTTTGATTTTGCTTGTTTTGTGTTTGTTTGTTTTACTGGTACATTTTAGCTATACAATAATTATAACATTCATCACAGGGAATTTGTACCTGTACATGATACATCTTGGTGTTTCTTTTTTCTCATTCCTCTCCCCATGCATGGTTCATTATTTATAGTTAATTTAAATATGTTGACTCTATCTGGGGAATAATTTATTTGCTTCTTTTAATTCACAAACTCCCTCCCCATTTATGGATCAAATATTCTTTTGTGTTTAACTTAGACTCTACTGTGTTTTATTTGGTGTACACTTATTTTTATGCTCTGACATTCACTATTAAAATAGACCCACTTTAGAAGATACTAGGTATTCAGTCTTGGACTATGTTGGTAAGTTTGTAAATCACAGCCTTCTGTTGCTTTGATATTTAATCAATTTGATGGAAATAGACTGTTTAATAAAATAAATTTGAGGCAGCAGATATTTTTCAGATGAAAAAACAACTGAAGATTCTCACAATTCATTTCATTTACACATTTTTGTTTATCAATTAACATTGTTATATTTTGCATGGATTTGATTTAGCAAAAATAAGCAATAATAAAATATTCAAACTCTGTTTAAAATATCAAAAATTGGAGAGGATCCATTCCTTCCAACCTCCACCTTCAGTTCACCCTAAATTTTGCATTTTGTCTTATTATTGATGTCACTTGATTTAGGTTGTGTTTCTGCAGAAGCAGACCCTGAACCAAGATGTGAGCACAAACATCATACTGAGGAGATGATCACTGGAAGGACTGGAGGGAACTGGGGAAGTGAGACAGGGAAGAAGTGAGGGAAGGACGGACTGTGGAACACATCGGTGCTGTGAGAAATGAAGGTAGAGTCTTCTGTAGAATGTCAGAGTTTTGCAAAACCTAGGTCTTAGTTTGTTCTCCATTTCTCTTTTCCACCCTCTAATACTGGTTCAAAGTACAATTTCCCTAGACAATTATAATAATTGCCTTATTGGTATGTATTCTCTTGTCTTGAGGGTTCCAGATCTATGTAATTTAACAAAATTGATTTAGATGCCCCAGTTCAGTCTTAAATGAACAATCATTACTGTTTAAAGCTGTCTAAACCTAGTAATCACTGGTCTTTAGCAGTTACTCCCCTCCTCATTTCCAGCTATTATCTTTCCACCCCTCAGAATGTGCACTCCAGGAAAACTGAGCTTCTGGCTGTTTCACGGACTCCACATTTTCCCAAAAGTATGAAGCCTATCATAATCTTTCTTTTTCTTGAGTACATTGCCACTCCCTGCATATCATTCTTGTATTACTCTGTTGAATTCCTGAGGCACAAAGCTCATTTCAGATATTGCCTTAGTATCTTCTGGCCAAATCCAAGATGAAAGTAAATTTTTTTGAAGTTTGTTATATCATAAAACAATTGTTAGTCTGAATTGTGTTCATTTGTTTGTCCCTTGGTGGTTCTTTCTGAGAACAAGGTATGCATTGTATTCTCTATTAAATCAAGCAAGTCATTGCATATAAACAAACACAAGAAGTACATACGAACCAATTTCCATATTCAGAACTTGCCTTTGATTTGTGGGGTTGGGTTCTACCCTAAACTCCAAAAAAGCCAAAAGCAAACAAACAACAAAAAAAGGATGTGTCTTACTAAAGAAAAAATTCAGAAACAAATAGAGTTCATTTAGCAATTTATCAGAAGAGGTGAAGTGAATGACACTGGTTCTCTTCACACAAAGACATGGTAAACACAAGTTGAGCAAAGTTATAGGGCCCATGGAGGTTAAAAACAAAACAAAACAAAACAAGACTTACCTGTGCTTTTCCAGTATATGTCATCTGAATATCTGTTACATTCCTTCTACTTTGTTCATGGATTCCTTCAACTTATTACTGAATTGGTAGTATTGACATAGTTTTATCACTGTTCTAACTTCGGGGTCCACAACAGTCAACAAAATATCTGATTTTTGCCATTGTGGAGCTTAAAATCATTACAGAAGAAAGATAATAAATCAAAGACAAATAAACATAATCATCATGCTAAGCCCTGTATGGAAACATGGGGGATGTGGAATTAGGAAAAAAAAAATCCTCTCTGAGAAGGTACTGCTTAGATTGATGCCTGTAGGATAAGGAAGATTTCCAAAACAGAACAAGCATCATGTGGAATGGTTCCAAGGTGGTAAAAATCCGAACAAGAGGCTAGCCAAGTTTAGCTCTGGCTAGATAACATATGATCCTATAGAAAATTTAAAACAAAACATATGTTGTTCAACTGCTATGCAAAATCACTGAAGAATATTAATATGAGTCATTACATACCACATTCACATTTAAAAAATTTTTTTGAAATGTTTATTTATCAAACACAAATGGTTTCCTTATAAACCAAGAATATTCAAAAATTATTTTGTAATTAAACTTATTTTACAGATGGAATAATATATTCACATGCATTAAGACAAAATAAAATTATTTATGTTGCTTATTAACTCTAATAATGAGCTATTCAAGGAGCTATTGTTGTACATTTTCATAAATTTTAACCAGATTTTTTGTTTCTGTGATGATGCAATTGAGTTTGTTTTTCTGGAAGGTAGTTTAATTTTTCAAAGTACTTTAATTTTCAATTTTTTGCATTTTCAGCTTTTGGCTTTTTACTTTTTGTTGGCTGGGGGTTTAGCCCAGCGGCATAAGTGCCTGGCTGGCAAGCAAGAGGTTCTGAGTTTGATCCCTGGTACAAAGAAAAGAGCAAAACAAAACAAAACAAAACAAATGAACAAACAAAAAAACCCGCCTGGAACATACTTTTTGTTGTTAGCAATTGAACCCATAGTCTCCAGCATGCTAAGTACATGTTCTACCAGTGATCCACACTCTCAGGTCCTTGATAGCAATACTGAGGTACAATTTGCATGTCAACATTTACCCATTTTTAACTGTTCAACTGATTTACGGTAGTTTTATTCTAAATATTCATGTCAGAAAGTGTCAATTCTTTCAACTTTTTTCTCCTTTAGTATTATGTTTCCTTTTCTGGGACCTTTAATGTCTTCATATGAACTTTAAAATTAGTTTATCACTATCTAAAAAGAATTTTGTCTAAGTTTTGACTTGGATTGCACTGAATCTATAGATCAAGTTGGAAAGAACTAAAATCTTGACAAGATTGAGTCTTCTAATCAGAGAACATGGACTATCTTTCCTTTGTTTAGTTTTTCTTCATTTTCCTCATATAGATCTTTTACACACTTGTTTCACTTATATGTATATTATTTACCTAAGTGCTAACCAATTTTTAAAAATTTTTTATTCACTGATGATATATAAGAAAGCAACTGATTTTGCACACTATCTTTGCATCCTGCAAACTACCAGAATTTTATTAGCCCATTTTGCTGTGATATGGAGGAATAAAAGTGAAAGGGAACAGAATAAAAACTAGGAGATCATAAGAATGTCAATTTTAGTGAGAAATTACTGTAATTTTCTCTACAATGGAGGCCTAGATTGCAGAGAAATTCAATGAATTAGTGACACATTTAATTTCTAACATACAATGCTTAA
>PVJX010003403.1:35721-109422 GCA_004027295.1 Dolichotis patagonum
AAAAAAAAAAAAAAAAAAACAAGGAATAATTTTAGTTTTGGGATTTCAGCAACTAGGAAAGTGTTCCTGATATAGAAAATATTTAAAAAGGATAGAAGAGATTGAGGGAAAGGGTTAAAATAAAGATACAGTCTCTGTGTTCTTAAAGGGCAATTTGGGTCTCTGTTTTCATTTTCCCATTTTTTTCAAGTTGACAGTTAGCTTCGTATTGTAGTTTGAAGTCTGTCTCTGAGCCCTGATTGAATCTCTGCTGTATTTAAATCCATGTTTAAACTGTGCTGCTGGTTCACATTTGCTTGGTTTGGGCTTTTTATTTGTTGGTTTTCCTTTTGTTGGTTTGTTTTGTCATCTTGATCTGTAACCTAGAATTAACTGAAAATAACCTCGTCCATGAAAATCTGACAACACTGCATATGTAATGGATTGTAAACAATTTAAAAAGTGACTTCTAGTAGCCTGTGCTTTTGAATATTCGTAGTAGTATTTTTTTTTGTCCAAACAAGGCTTCTCTACGGACATCACTTGTATTTTTATGAAGGAACTGTGGCTGAGTTGTGGAACACATTTCAACAGAGGGTATTTGGAGTTTCTAAAAGGCAACTTCTTATGTATTTGTTTGTTTATTCATTAGCATATGTAAGTAAACTCTAAGCAGTCCAGCTGAGGAGAGAATGGAGGGGGAAAAGGTTCTCAGTGATTCAGGCAACTCCAAGGATCCCACACATTGCAGTCAAATGAAAATTTTAGGTAAATCAGCAAGGAAGAGTACATACTTTTTTGATACTATCATTTTCCTCCTAAAAGACAAGATATTGATAAAAGTGTGATTTCTACAACAAATCTCTACATGCTTGTTATGCTAATGAGACAGTTTCTGATCCAGGCCTTGGAGTCTTCAGTTGACATGACCCTAAATAAAGTTCTTTCAGCCCAAAACATCCTGAGTTTGGCTTTTGAAGCTTGCCTCTGTTAAACTTGTGTTCTCCGTAACTTTTTCAGTGCACCCTTTGAATAGTAAGTCACTGTGTGGTTGGATAGCAAAGGGAAAATAGTGGGATGTTTATTAGCAACCCTTCCCATGGTGCCAGTTATTGGAGACCCCTGCAGTGGGTTCCAGTCTCCTGCCTGGGTTATGGTGCAGGATGGGAAAGGGGGTGGGGAAAGCAAGAGACAAAGTAAAGGGGTGCATAGCAGGGATCTGGGACCACCAGTTGTTCTCTAGGAACAAAAAACGACAAGGTGCCCAAACCTTTATTGATTCCTTACATCTGAATTAAAAACAATGGGTGAAGGGCAGAGGGTATTTTCAGGACCAGTAATGGTGACTAGACTATGGTGAGCTAGGAAGATCAAAACATTCTCCGGAGGACAAGGAGCGTGTTTCCCCAGGTGTCTTAGCCTGTTTAGCAGGTCTTATCTTGCCTTAAGCCCAGCAGAGCAGTTATGAGCCTAGGGCTTCCAGCTGTGACCAGAAACACAGGGAGTTTCTGCATTCCAATCTGGTCCCCAAGGGCAGAACCTGGAGAGCCTAGGACAAATATGATGTCAATTTATAATTCATTTGTGGTCCCCAACAGATGTTTTGGAAAATATGGTAATCGGCATGTGGTCAAGCTGATCACTATTAGAAAGCTACTTACTGAAACTTATTCACTGACTCAGTTCCAGATTTACTGTGAGATTTGAAAGACAGCCTTTAGGCTGTCATCTATTTCATTATCAAGAAAATTTGAGTTTTGATCTATACTCATGGGAAGATGAAGAAAGGCTATCAGGAAATACATAGTCTAATTATATTTTTCCATTCTTAAAATGTCAGATAAAAGGCCGTCTTAAAAGAGAAGTCACCAAAGAAAAATGAATAAATAAAAATTATGTCTCTGACTTTTATCTCTCTTACTGGAAAGTCTCAGTAAATTATGGCACAATCTTCTAAGGGAAGGGTCAGAGGTTCTGCCAATGAAAATGAAGCAGGGAATATACCAGAAGGATAAACTCCTATGTTTGTCTGTTCTTATCAGTTATCTTGCAATAATACAGGAGCAGATCCCTGGAGAATCTCAGATTTCACATGACAGGATCTAAAGTTTGACCAGCTTTCAGATGAAGCACGTAGAAGTCAGCATCTCTTGTGTTTGGGGTATTTTATCAGGCATGAAGTGGTGGAGGAGTAGCAAAAGAAGAGCTTCAACAATAGCTCTTTTATAGATCCCCAAATTTAGCATGCATTTCTTTAAATTTATTTCTCAAAAGTGTAGCACAACTTTGGAATGCAGAGAATGCCTCCAAAAGTTAGGAGCATTGCTTCAGTAAATTGTTTTCTTCCTATGTAACATTTTCAGTGATGAAGGAGATTTGATGAGGTTACAGAAAAAGTAAAGGGACAAGCAAGAATTTGAATTTTCTGTTTTGCAACCTAACCCAGGAGATCAGACTATGAAGGGCGACAACAGCTGTTTCACTCTCATTTTACATCTGTAGAAAGGCTTTGAAAATAAACACTTGCTACAAAAAGTAAAATGATGTTCTTTTTTTTTTAAGTCATTATTATTATCATGTATAAAATGATTATTCAAGAATCCTCTCTCTACAAGATTGGCTCTTATTTTTAATAAGAATGTTTACTTATATTTTGAAGAGCATTTGAACTGAGGAAGCATCTAAATGTCACCGAAAATTTAGTCAGGAAAACAGGTAAAGAGAGTTGGTTTTTTTGAGCAAAACATCAGTCTTGATGATCAAATAATATGCCAAAATTATGTAAAAGTCCTCCCAGGTGATGCATATCATCACTGTGATCAGTACACAGCTTCCGGAGTTGTTCACTTTGAAGAAAATTACAATTTTTTCCATCTTTATTTTGACAAACGAAGTTGCAACTACATTCTGTGTACTAGAATTTAAGATCTGGCTGTCTTTCAGATGCACAATGTCAGGTTACTAACGTACCTATTCTTTTGGGTAGAGCAGGGCTGAAGCTTGGGGAAGTGGAGAATTTATAAACACAACTTGAAAGAGCAGTCAGCCAAAAAGCTTTTAAACATGCATTTGTGTATTTTTATAGTACTTCAAATGTACTGATTAAAGATTGAAAGTACTTTGGAATTAATTTAGTTCACTTTTTAAATGTAAATTGTCCTCTTCTCCCCAAAGTTAATTGACCCAGGCTGATTTGCTGTTTATATTCTGACTTTCTACAGGAGATAAGCCCGATAAAGTAGTCAGATTCCATGGAGAGAGAAGTTAAGATTGGTTTGGCCAATTATATATTCTGTTTTTTGTTTGTTTTGTTTTGTCTTATCTTTTTCTTCTTCAGATGAGCCACTTCCTTACGGTGTAGGCGTCTGGTTTCTACTCTAGATTTCTTACATAGGTTGGGATAAACGGTGGTTCTATTCATTCCTTCCTCTGTCTGCCCTTGATTCTCGCAGGATTCTTTCCTAGGGTGAAGGCTGAGAAACAGGAGGAGGACACATGCTGAAGAGGGGAGGCTCCCCACAGAGCTGGGGCACATGGCTCACTTTGCAGCGCCCTGGAATTGGAATGGTTACTATGCTACGGGTTGGCTCAAAACAATAACAACAGATTCCAGCGCCACTGGTTGAGTCCAGCTGATATTTTCAGGCAAAACCAACATGCTTGGAGAAAACCCAGACTCTTAATGACCCCAGAGGGAGCTTAGAAATCTGGGGAACCAATGCTCAATTTTATCACAGAGACTGATGTAGGGAGAGGGCAAGTTACACTTTCAGGACCTCTAGGAATGTTATAACACTATGTTGTCTAAAAAGGAAATATTAGAACAGAGATCTAGAAGAAGTCTCACAGGTCTAGTTCCACATCTTTACTGATAAGAGGAAAAGAAGCCTGAGGAAAGTTACTGGCCGGAAGTATAAGAAGTGGATCATGGCAGAACCAGTCCAGGACAAAGTATTTTGATTTCCAGGCCCACAGTACTCTTATACGCACATTTCCTTTGAAACACTAATTCATTTCTTTCATCCATCTAAATATCATTTCCTAGAATGCAGATACAGTGTGAGATCTGATGGATGTTTCCTTCCAAAAGATTAAAGGGATGGCGATGAATAGTTCTTTTTGAGTAAACTTCCACCGGGACAAAGCACACCTGGTCAGGTACCGCTAAGAAGAAAGTTTGAAAGTGAACACAGCTGGAGCAGTCTGGACACCCTGGTTGAGGAAACCACAGGCCAGCCTCCCGTGCAGCTGGTGCTGAACAGGTGGGCAGTGATCAGGAGGTGGGAATCTATTTTTAGCAGAGCCAAAAGGAGTAGTGAAGACAGAATCTAAAACACTCACGTGTATGACACGTTAATTTTACAGGTTCTGCCAACGTTTTGATTTGAATGAATGTTATGAAATCATTACAATGAGAACAAAATCAGTTTTTACATCATGTTTGATGCTTTCACTTTGATGATTTTGTTTTGAACATTAAGGTGTAATGAGCAGACTGAAGTTTGAGCACAGAGAACTCAAGACAGTTCCTTTATTCAAAAGTAAAGTAGAATTATTTTCATTGCTCCCCAACTTTTTCCCCTCTCATACATATACCCACATGCGCACACACACTCAAACACACCCGCATGTACACAAACAGATATGGAGTTAGCAATTTCATTACACTTTAATATTTACAGATATTTACACTATAATTGCTAGTAAATCATATCAGTTGTTAATCTTTGTGACAACAAATCACATTTTAGTAAAGGATGAAACGCTGATGGTATACATAATATACATAAACTTATACAAAACAAAATTACATTTTATATCATCTTATCTCAAAAGCAAGATACTCTAGATTTGACACAGGTAAGGTTACTGCCTTATGAGATGCTGAGTTTGCTGGGACTAGTGACAGGATAAGACTGCTTCTCTTGCAACTTGGAAGGTTCTTGTCCTCCAGGTGGCTGGGGTGGAGCTACAGGATGCTAGAATTTATGCTGCACTGGAGAACTGAACAGAGAAGGCTCAGCAGTTCTGGGGAGGAACACGTAGATGGGTCAGAACGCTTTTGTGTGCCAGACTTAGAATATCTAAACATGGAGCAACAGGACGAAACACATGTGTCCAATGGCCAAGCAGTCTGTATCACTGTTAGGAGAGGACAGAAAGCTAACTAGCAGAGAGACAAAGCTTTCCCCACGGAGGCTGTTAGCATCACTGGGTGTTGCTCTAGACTAAATCGCAGTACTGATGCCTGACAGCTGGGAACAGTGGTTTGGTTTCTGGAACAAGGTAAGTGGCCCATTTAAGATTATTAACTTCTTACCATCTTTTTTGAAATTGCATATCGTTTTTGTTGTTGTTGTTTTTGCTTGAAAATAAAAAAGTAAAAGAAAGAAAAGAAAAATGGCGTGATAATTATAGTACTCATGTTGAATGAGAGTCCTCATTTTTCTTAAATGTCTCAAGGAGGGAATTTCTTGAGTAGGATTGATATACCCCCAACTTGGCCTGGATGTAGGAGATAATTTGACTGAGAATGGGGTGCCAAAAGTAAGAGGGAGTCCATTCACTGCTGATTAAAATCCATGTTCTTTAAAACTTTATCAATATAGATAATATCTGGATGTTGAGCTGTCCCATTTCCAAGGACTCAAGTTGGTTCAAAACTGGAGCTGTCCAGTGGGTCCCACTTTGGGAAGGGACAAACCCTCCCTAAACTGAGTGACAAGGGCTAGACTTCATCTCCACAGCCTGCTGCAGAATTGATGCTGAAATGTGGGGTGAGTGGAAAAGTAGGGTCTGCTAAGAAGAGTTCAGAGAGGGAGACCAGAAGGATGTCTCAGAAATATGAAGATATAAGACTTTATCTCAAGGCAACAGGTCACTCTATGCATGTAGAACACTCTTCTCTCTCAGAAGTTCTCACAGGTCAGTTTTGTTGGGTTTTTGCTTGTATCTTTGTTTCTGCAGGCATATGTGATTTGGTATATCTTATGTGGGGACTAGTTCAGACCTATTTACATCAGTTGTCATGACTTTTTATATGCATTATGTCACCTATGAAGTTAAATTCA
This sequence comes from Dolichotis patagonum, assembly GCA_004027295.1. NCBI lineage: Eukaryota > Metazoa > Chordata > Mammalia > Rodentia > Caviidae > Dolichotis > Dolichotis patagonum. Next base: position 41,772 of record PVJX010003403.1, read on the forward strand.
CATTCATATTCAGTCTCTGTTCAATACATATGTCTTTACACATACCACACACACACACACATGCACACAATATGCACACACAGTCTGATCCGTATTCACTGTGCAAAATAATTTGGCAAAGTCTGTGACCTTAGCTGAATGATTCAGCTTACAAACTGTGTCCTTAGGCAAGTCAATTTTCCTTTATAAACCCCTGTTTTTTTCACTGGTAAAATGACAGCACTGTTGCCTCATTCAAAAGACTCTTGAATATTAAATGACTTAATGTTTGTGACCAGTCTCTGGCTTTCAATACAAATTGTGTATTTAGCTTAAAATATTTTAGGAATAATAAACACTTATCTCTATCACTTTCTTTTTTGTTCAGCTAAGTGTGTGTCTCCCAAGGAATGAAGTCAGAATGTTTCATCTCCGTGGCATGAGCGTGAGGACAGCGTTTGCATTTTTTGTTTGATCTGGAATTTTAAAGCTCATTGAGGAATTAAGGTAAGCACAGAGATGGAGCCATGAAGGAAACTAGAAAGGAACAGACAGTCCCGGAATGTGGCAGCCCCTGTTTTTCCTTGTCGCCAGCATCAACAGCAGTCAAACACGGTATGCGCTGTTGCCCAGTGAGAATTATTCCTTTCATTTCAAAGGAATCAAACATGTTTGGGGCAAGCCAAGCCCTGGTTACACACGATCAAAATAAACTAATATCAGATTTGCTAACAGAATGTGTTGATTAAATCTAGTGCTGAATTCTGAGTATGCCTTTTATTCTTCCACCAAGATTTTATAGAAAGAAAAATTAGCTCTAAGAAGCTAAGCCCGTTTGAAGAAACTAAGAAACACTTGACGATCTTTGTTTTCTGGATTCTTCTCTGTTGATAGTTCCCCAAAGCAAGCAGAGTTTAACAATATTGTTGATTTATAAACAGAAGGCCAAAGAAAATTCAATTTGCTGTCAAGACCCATTCCAGATATAACAAAAAAGGGAAGTGATTGAAGCCTTTTAAAGATTTTGGATGGTCTCTCTTGTACTTTGGCTGTTCTTAAACTTTGTAAGGAATAAGAAACACAAGTGAAATTTCAGGCTCCCACTTTATCTTAAGAGTAACATCGTCATCTTTTATTTTAAATACCTCTTTTTATCAAATCACAATTGCTTTCTCACACTTTCTTTCTCTGTTTAAAAAAGGAATTAGCATAAACACTATCACCTAGTGCTTGTGACATTCAGCATATATGCTTTATATTTCATGGGAAATTAAACATCTTCCCGCTGGTTTCTATCCATGTGACTTGTGGCTCATCTTTTTCCTGATTTATGTAATAATGGAATCAGATAAGTCTTGCATTGAAAAATGATCTATCCTATGCTTCTTCAAGCTCAAGTCCAGGATTATTGATGCTTAAAGCTGGACAATTCTTTCTTGAAGGAGACTGCAACCTATTTCTTGGTTGATAGTGTTTCTCCCACCTTTAAGCCCCTAGTTAACAACCAAAAATGTCTCTAGATATTGTTCAATGATTCTTGATAGGCAAAATCATCCTCAGTTGGGGCAGTAGTCCTTTAAATCATGAAGATGATGGTTTGAGAAGTTTGGTGGTTATCAGAATTGCCAGAGAACTTGGAAAATCATACAGGTCCAGGCTAGATTCTCTTTCCAAAAGCCAGGGCTTCTGCGAGTATTTTTCATAAGCCTTTTGATAACACAAAAACATTGAGAGACACCATAAATAAGACCTTGGATAATGAGCCATGCTTGGCGCACCACAGGGAACTTGTCCAAAATGCAAATTTAGGAGCTGGATCTCAGAGTTAGAGAACCAGGAACCCTGAGATGGGATCCACTTAGTCGTCTAAGACATGAGTCAGCGGATAGTGAAGTATATTCTTAGCACATCCAGCAAGAATTTGAGAAGTGCAAGGCAATTTCAGAGGACTGTTTGTCAACACCGGGCAGAGGGTGGCTGGAGTCAACTTCTGTGCATAGCATCACCCTTATCAACACATGGTCATGAACATTTTGGACCTAATCACTCTTAAAAGGCAAAGCAAATTAGCCTTCTGGGGAAAAGAGATCTGAGGGAATGCACAACACTCTTTTTTCTATTTTTGTTATCTCAGACTTGTTAATATTTCACAGAACTGCAATCCCAACTTACCAGGTGATTCTTTGGCAGGAGGCATTTCCTCTAGACCTGTGATTCTCAACCTTGACTTCATGTTAAAATCATCTGGGAAGCTTCTAAAACTCCCAATACCCAGGTCACCTCCCAAGTCAGCGAAATCAGACTCTGTCCGACTTGGCAGCAGCTAAGTTCTTCCCATCATTTCAATGTTCAGAAAAATTTCAGATGTCGATTAAGTGGTGTCTCTGCAGTCAGGTAGGGGTTGTGCAGAAGGAAACAAGGTTGTAGGATTTGCAGAAGGCTTCAAAGGTCTGACTGGGAATCAGAAGGATGTTCATGTGGCTGTAGCCTCAGGCTTCTGACTCTGTCAGTGTCATTTTCTTTCCCAAAGTTTCCCTGGATCTTTCCTGCCAGAAGCTATGCTGGCAGTTTTTGTATTTCCATAAGACTTTGAATCTAATTTAATATGTACCTTATTCTTATCTTGTAGCCCTGCCTATCACACTCATCTCCTATACATTACTGTAAGGGATAAGGACTCTGGTTTATTCATCTCCTCTTTCCCCACCACCTACTCGGAGAGTAGGCATTCCTAGTCAAGTTAGGAATTTAATTGACACATTGGATGATGCAGAAATGTTTCTGAATGTAGAGGTAACATGTAGCAAAGCAAAGCACATTGATCACAGTCCACAGCGGTACTTTCTGCCCTAATGTGCTTCAGAATCTTCCACAATTGGATTAATTAACTCTAGACTTTAGAATCATTAAGATAGGAAAGGTCTGGACAGATGAGAGTCATGCACTAATGCTGGAACGCTGAACATGAGAAGTATTCAGTATTCATTCAGCTCCAAACTGGAGCTTTTCCACCAGTGATACCAGACAGCTCAGCCAGATCAGTGAAGTTTGGTGGCAAGAAAAGTGGGAAGAGTATGATTATTTAGTTTTCCGTGGTGTTCTACGACTCAGGCTGTTCACCTCCAAAGCCAAAGCGGTCCAACACTGCAAAATGAAGGAAGAATCAAACGGGGAATTGGCAACCTCCACCACACAAAAGCCATCTTTGGGGAATTCAGACCAACTTGATGGTTAAAGCTGGTTTTGTGCCCGTCTTTGATCCAAGTGGCTAAGAACCTATGATGAATTATCCCACAGGTCATGGGCCACTAACGGAATGTAGGGGAGGAGGGAGAAGGGAATCCAAGGTGTAGCACACAAGCTTGCTCACATCCTTTTCAGTGTGTGAAGCCAAGGCACTGGAAAGAGGGGGACACCTTGGCCGAGGGGCATTTATGACACACGGGAAGTGAAAGAACAAGACGCCTCCAGTTAGTTCCTTGGAGTCTGGCAGAGATTTCTGTCAGTTTTCCCATTCCTAGATTGATGCTGGTTGCTGAAATCCTGGGGTTCTGGGTTTATTACACTGCCTCCTTGTTCAGCTCTTACAATAATAATTTGTATCTAAATACCGCTTGACATGTTGGACTTTTTTGGCCGTTTTAAGAGATGAGGAAACTAAGACTCAGCTGTACAAGCTGGAAAACTTGACAGAGGTGAGAGGTATGCACAGTTTCTCCTGCAGCGTCTCTGGTGCCCTGGAACGCCAGGGTCTGTAAAGGACAGAGCCTATTTATGGATCTTTCCCTGCCCTAGAGCTATTTGCTCCAATGCAGGAACTCACCCACTCCCACCACGTGGGAGGAGAAGAGAAGGCAAGTGAGACAGAGATGCCCCCATGGTAGGGAGTTCTGAGCTTTGATTCTAAAGGCCCAGGGCTGAGTCCTTCCTTTGGCATTTCCCAGCCACACAAACACTGGCGCAAAGCACTTTTCTTTCCAAAGCTCCTCACCTAGTGCTAGGGTTCCCGCAATGCCTAGCGGCCAAAGAGCTTTAAGTGGATTGTGCAAAATCGCAATGTCAGACACACATTCCAGAAAATGACTTAAGACTCACCTCTCTAAACTAGGTTTTCTTCCTCTCTAAAGCCGAGCTCGCCAAACCCACGCCTGCACCCTAGAAGCGGACCCACGTGTGCAGCTCTCTGGGCGCCCCGCCGGTGGCTGCCGGGCGGCAGGAGGAGCGTGTGCGCGCCGTGGGCGTCCCTTTAAGAGCGGCCGCAGCGCGGAGCCTCCGCCTCTCTGTCCGCGGAGCGCGCCGGTCACCTGGGGCTGCCGGGGAGCCGAGCGCGGCGGGACCCGGGCCGGACGCGAGGGGCCGAGGCGGGTGGGAGCGCAGCCGGCGGGCGGCGCCCGTGTGCGGGGAGGATGCGGGATCGCACCCGCACGTCGCTGCCGCTGCCGCTGCCGCTGCTGCTGGTCCTGCTGCTCCCGCCGCCGCTGTGGGGCGGCCCCCCGGAGCCCGACCCCGAGCGCGATCGCGATCGCGGGCCGCTGCAGCCCTTCGATTTGCTCTACGCCAGCGGCGTGGCCGCTTATTACGGCGGGGACTACGAGCGCGCCGTGCGCGACCTGGAAGCGGCGCTGCGCAGCCACCGGCGCCTGCGGGAGACCCGCGTGCGCTGCACCCGCCACTGCGCCGCGCGCCGCCCGCTCGCGCCCCCCGGCGGCGCGGGGCCCGGCTCGGAGCTGCCCTTCTTCCGCGCCCTGCTGGAGCGCGCGCGCTGCCACCGCAGCTGCCAGAGCCAGCGCCTCGGGGGCCCCGAGTCCCTGCACCGCGCCAGCGAGGATGTGCGGAGCGACTTCCAGCGCCGAGTGCCCTACAACTACCTGCAGCGGGCCTACCTCAAGGTACCCGGGACGCGCGCTTCTCCAGCCCCGGGAGCCCTGCGGGCTGAGATGCCCCGGGGAGCCCGCTCCCTGCTGCCCCTGACCGCTTTTCGCTGCCCTGCCTTTAAGACTTTTCAGCTGGGTCTCTTGAGCATTGGTCTCAGAATTGTGAATGTAGTCACCTGGCGGGTCAAGCTCTGTAACCAAGCCTTTATGAACGTGGGCAGGTCTTTTTCCTTTCTCAGCATGGATTCACTCCCAAAAAGCAGGCCGTGGGTAGTGGTGCCTGCCTGTAATCCTGTAATGCTAGCACTTTGAGAGGCTGAGGCAGGAAGAGTCGAAACTTGAACTTACTTTGGGCAGTTTGGCGAGTTTAGCAAGACCTTGTCTTAAAATTTAAAAACTAAACAAACATGACAAAGAAAACCTTTTCTTAATAGACTGGGTATGATACAGGTCATCTTCAGGGTCCTGAGTTGCGTCTCCGATGCCACTAAGAAAAAAAACGATGTGTGTGCGTATTATTCTGTACTGGTGAATAGGTGTTTAAGGTACTCAGTTAAGCACTTTGGCGCAGTAGTTATGAGGCTTTGGCAAGCCTGGGCCTACTACAAGGCTCTTTTCTTTTCTTTCCTTTTTTCTTTTTTGCCAGGCGGGTTCTTAAGCCACTGAGCTAAATCCCCGGCCCCAAGGCTTGTTTCTTGATATTGCTCCATCTTGGCCTCTAGATCCCCTCCTCTGCCTCAGCCCTTCCACACTGCAGCCTGCACTTTCTTCAGGATCGCTGAGTAAAAAGTAGACCTGCTCTTCAACAGATTTGTCTCTTACTATCAAAGGTTGCAGAGAAAGAGGCTTGGGGGCGGCTTTGGAGCCAATCGCAGGTGCCTTGGGTAGTACATTCCACTAAGTCTCGACATCTCAGGTGATAGGTGTGAGGTTTTTTGACAGAGGAATTGATGCAGCATGGCTGGGACTGACTGTCCACTCTGTTTACTATGACTGAGATGGGAGAGTTTAGTAGTCTGGTGTCTGAGGCAAGAACTGAGAAGAAAGCCCTAATCCTTTTCAGTAATTGTCTTCTGTCAGCTTGTGCTTCCTCATGGATTTGCTAAGCATGTATTATTACCCTGGTGTTTTGTTTTGTTTTTAATGTAAGTGACAGTTTGGTGTGGTCCTCCAAAAATGAGTCAGTTTTTAGCAGTGAGGAGCAAAGGCATCCTAATCTCTTTTCCAGAACAGAACCTGGGTGGGTGTGCAGCCTGGCCTCTGTAACTTAGGAGGCTCAGGAATGTCCCCTGTGAGCCAGGCAGTCTTGCTGATGGTGGTGTCATAGGCATTGGACAGATTTTCCTTTCTCAGCTGAGGGCTTCCGAAGGAATGCATATTCATGCTTAGTTTTACAAAAATAAATAACCGTGAGGTAAGTGTCAATATGTGGTTTTGTTTGGTTCTATAATTACGTTTGGTGCAGTTAATGTTAATATTTATTCGTCACTTACCTTTCCTGCTCCCAGTTGGAGGTCAAAGGAGGTGACACCGTAGGTTTAATAGGCCTAAAAGTTTAGAGTGAGTTGGACATGGGAAGAAGCTACACAGAGCCACCTCTGTGGGTGAACTACTGGGAATTGAGTGATGTCAATGAAGTGTAAGAAGTTATTTAAAAATAGCTGACTTTGTGTGTTCGTTTCTGTGCTGTCAGCAATGATCCTGGGAGCGGAATAAGCCATGCATCCTCTTCCTCCTTCACCTCTACTCTGACAGGCCAAGGTTTTTTTTGGATCCATGTACTTCATCATCTCTTAAGAAGGAAAGTTTTACTCTTTGGAATTTTTTTTTGGTGGTCATAGTTTGTTACCATCTAAAGATGCGTCATGATTTTTTTTTTTTACGCACCTCCTAGAAACATCACTATGTTAACTTTTGCTTGATTTCCTGGGCACACGCAATCATACACACACACACACACACACACACACTCCTCTGGATTACTAAAAGAGACACTCCCTGGCTCCGAAAGCTGTGGGTTCGAGGGTGTTCATTTGCTAATAGGATGAAGAGCTCCTTGCATGTGCCTGGCTGTGATTGTGGTACCTTGAGTCACCGCATTGCTTCTGACATTAGTGATCCACCTTGCTGTTAAAAAAAAGTATGATACTGGGCTGGCTCGATTTCACTGAAGATGGGAAAGCTTCACAGAGCTAAATAAGTATGGTTATTTTGTGCTAGCAGGTTTATAAACTGGAGGACCTCTCAGGGGATGTGTGGCTTCCCCCCGAGGCCCTGTTTAGTGAGCCATGGTTGGAAAAAGATTCTCTATGGTGGTGTTTTGCAGACCAAGAAACAATGAAAAAAAATATTTATGTATGTATATTTGTGTGTGTGTGTGTGTGTGTGTGGTTTTTTGAGACAGTGTCTTGCTACACATTTCAGGATAGCCTTGAACTCACTTTGTAGCCCAGGCTGGTCTTGAACTCGAAAGGATCCGCCTGCCTCAGCCTCCTGAGTGCTGGGATTACAGGCATGAACCACCACACCTGGCTCAAAGCACTGACTATTGTGAGATGTGAAACTCTCTGAATTAAACTTCTCTTTTCACAGTTGAGGCAAGGGAATTCCGAAAATGGAAAGGGAAAGAGTCTTGTTCTGTGTCAGGTGTCTGGTGAGAAACCAATGCAATTTGATGAACTGAGCGCAGGGCTGGGAGTTAGCATTTGAGCTTTGCTGACAAAGGGTCCCATGTCCTTGGGTTCCTTTCAGGCCATGGCATCTCGTCAGGTTCCCCTGAATGCTGCATTCCCTGGAGCTATGCTTTTGCCAGATTTGGACAGCTCCAGGGATGAGCAGGTCCTTGTTCTACCGGGTCACAGACACTCACTGGTTTCTCTTACTGCCTGCTTGGTAGACTCCTCCTCAAGGCCTGGCATGTGGGGCGTTTGTCTGAACAGCTGTGTGTCAGTGGTTGTACCTGGTTTCCGGCCGCGCCTTTTGAGTAAAGGTAGAGTAAGCCTCTTTAAACTTCTGGTTTGTATCATTTCATTCCCATGATGCAATTCGTGATTCACAACTGAGATACAGCTTTTATCTTAGCATTGTCTGGTGGGAAAGCTTTAGTGGTTTCTCTTTGCTGCTAGCCAGAGTCCTAGTAGTTTAATACAGCATCCATAACCCTCTTTCCCCAGCTCTGCCACCTTGCAGCCTAAGGGAACAATGGGTGCTTTGTCTTATGTCTCACCTCTGTACATCATTTGGGCTTCTGTAATTTTTTTGGGGAAGCATGAAGACTCTGGGATAGGGTGGGGCAGAAGCTGAAGTCTGTGAACAAATTGCATAAGTGTTCTGATCCTGTTTTACCACCTGTAAAATGGGATACTTTCTTGATTTAGGTTGAATTGTAATAGATGACTGATATAAAGTATGCAGAGGAGGGTCTGATTCTCCACAAATACTGGAGATATGCTTATTCTTCTTGTTACTTAGAATAGAAAATTTTCCTCCTCCTCCTTTACATGCTCAAATATACCTGTTTCTCTACCACTCCCGAGAGGTTATCATTTCTTTTCAGAATGCATACAGCAGGGCAATTTTCTCTTTTGTCATTTTTTCCCCCATTTTGAACTGTATTTTGTAAACACTAGTATATCTGCTATCACCTATGTGAACACTTTGTAATCCAGAACTATCCTTTTGTGTTCACATCTTCTAAAGTAGAGATTTCCAGATGTGGATGATTACTAGATGGAAAGCATGAGGGACATTAAAATATGATTTAAAATCAGAGATTGAGAGCCACTCTAAATATCTTTAAAAGGGATTGTGGCAGTAGATGCTCAATATATGATTATAAAATGTTATTAACAAAAACTTCTGTGGGACAGAGAACTTCTCATTGGATTTGTTTCTGGTTTCTTGAAAGGTCCACTGGGATAGAAAATGGTAATTGGGCTGTGCATTATCTGCCTGATTTCACAGTGTTCTACTTACCAGTTCTGGCTAATATGACAACCGCCCTCTGTCTCTTTCCATAATTCAAATCTTACTACTTAAAACTGTGCTTCAGAAAATTCTTGGCACATTGTACCAGTTTTGTGTAGATTTGTAGAATTTCAGTCAATGCGAGAGAAATATTTTCCTTTCTTATCTCTGCCCACTATAATTAGAAACGGGTTGACAGAATCTATTCTTTTTTCTGTGTTCTTAGAAAACAATTAGAGGGAAAATGTCTTTTGTTTATTTATTTTTAATTAAAGCAGTGTTTTGTTTCTGAGTTGTCACTTTTTGTCACTTGACCTTTGCTTTTTTTTCTTAGGATGAATGGAGGGCAAAGGGAAACTGTGATTAAGTTGGGCAGTTCTCTCTCCTGTGATCTATTTTATTGGTGGTTTATTGAAGAGAAGCAAAGCAAGCTCAAGTTATTTCCTTCCCTGATTCTGCCTTATTGACTGCTTTCTGCTTCTAGAACGAATGCCCTGAGAGAGAACAGGAAAACTACACATTGGCATCATTTAGATCCGGCGGGTACAGGATAAAAAGTGTAGTATGTACATTTTGTCCTGCGATTGTTTCACGTAAGAGGCTGGGTTTTGTCTTCATGATATAACTGTTCTCAAATTATTCTGATGTTATTTGCTCAGGAGGTGAGGCCTTTTTCTTTCTCTTGCACTTGACCTTTTTTGTACTTGAGTTAGCAAAATGCACTAGTCACTATCATCCTCCCGTCTTAAGAAACAAACCAGAGAGATTGTTTGTGTAGCTAGTTTCTAGGGTCTGTGCGCTAGAATCACGCTTATTTCTTCATGGGAGTGATTCATCTGAAACTTTTCACTTCTTCATCAGTCATGCTTTCCCTCATAAATACTAAATGCAGCAGAGGCTTGAAATTCAATTAGATGAGAGTGGCAAATGCTTACAAGCCATCTCCTTTGGGGGTCTTAATAAAGAAAAGTAATAACCTGTCTCTTTTTCTACAGATCCCATTTCTGACAATCAAATCAAGTCTAACACTGATATTATTTGCTCAGTGAGGAGCTCCAAGGGATAGCAGTTTGAAATTCTTTTGGAAATGTTTGATAAAATGTCAGCTTGGTTTGTACATGGGATTTGATACATTCTGAAAGGTGGTCAATTTCAGATAAATGAAATGTCTTTGGATTTGGTGTAACAATGGCTCTTCTGAAAGGCTAAGGAATTGAGTAAACTGTGAATTTCTTAGCATCACGGATCTTAAGGCTCTAAGGGATTTCGAGGGAGCATTGTCAGATCAAATACCTTTACAGTATTTGGACAGTGAAGTCGGAATTCAGAGGAGAGGGATAACTATTTTGTTCAAGAAACTGTGATCTAGCAAGGCTAAATAGGTGGTGATTATTGGAATTATAAAAATGCAGTGACTTGAAGAATCTTCAAAGATCATGTCCAAGGCTGTCCTGTTATTTAACAGGTGGTGACTCCAGTCTCATTGATGATCAAGGAGAGTAAGCAAGTGGATCTGGGTCCAAAGAATAGATGTGCAGTGCTGGGCTCTTTCAGACTGCAAGCAGGGGACCTGGCTTCCTCCTGCAGGGAGACCTGGGCATCAGTGGTGTAGTGAGACCTACAGTGACCTGGCTGCCTTCACAGACTGAGCAGCCACAAGGCACATCCCCCTGGACCTTGCTCTCCACCCTGTGTTTTCCTTCCTATTATCCCTAGGTCATTCTTCCAGGAGTGATCCTTGTCTGGTCCAAAATTTTGCATTTCTCATTAGGAACAGTAATTCCTCTTATCTGTTCTTTCCATTCAGCTTTCCTCTATAATTCCTTTCCTGTTTTTTTTTTAATTTAGCCTTCCTTTCCTACTGTCTCATCTTCTAGCTATGTAATTTCTACCTACCAGAACTGCCCATGATTTGCCAAATCACCAGAAACATCTTTTAAAAAATGATTTGGAGCAGCCTTCTGCCTGATGCATCTGGTATCCTAAGTGTGATTTTCTGTTTTTCCGTACTGAAAATTGCTGACCATTGTTAGAGGGTGCTGATTTCATTTGACCTCCTCACTCTTTCTGCTTTTCCTGGCCACGTAGAGTTCTACACTTACTTCCTGGCTTTTGTCCCAGCCTAACACTTAGGTTGTCCTGTTGGTGCTTGACTTAGTAAATGCATATCTGGAAAGAAGAAAGTTAAAGTGACCATTGGGGGAAGAGAAAAGAAGATGGTAGATACAAATTCTGGTTTCTGGTTATAATGCAATTCAAGCCATAGAGGTTCTTACTTATTTTTATAAGTGTTCATAGATGTCTACTTCTTTGGGTTTATTTTGGTGAGGTGCTGAGGTTTGAACCCAAGGCTTCATGGATGCAGGGCCTTCCACTGAGCCCTATGCTTGGCTCTACTTCTTTGCAATTTGCTGTATGTAGGTCCCATTCTATCCTTTCATGTGTGTTGCACCTGGGCATGGATTGGAAGGTGGAATTTTCTTCCCACTCTCCATTTTTCCACAAGTACCTTGTGTCATAGTCATAAAATATTGGTGTCCCAACCCGCCCATTTTACAAATGGTAAAATGAAGTTTAAGAGTGAAGTGAATTGCCCAAGTTTAATGCAATTAAGTAGAAAAGGTAAAGTTAAATTCAAAAAGCTACCTCCCCTCCCACCTTGGTGACCACTGACTTTGCTCGCTATAAAGGTCTGTATTATAATAGGGTTTCTAGCCTCAATGATATAACATCTACTAAATATAGGAGTTAAGATGGTGTGTGGTTATAATACAAGGCCCAAAGGGCAACTGTCACCACAGTACAAATTAGAGCACTATTTGTATTGAATTCTACACTATTCCATTAATGATAAGGAATGTAATGTTAAGGAATGTAAGGTACCACTATAACCAGTTTATCTGTTTCTGTTTCTCTCTTTCTCTTTCTCTCTCTCTCTCTCTCTCTCCCTCTCTGTCCTTCTCTGAGCTTCCTTTTTGGCTTTCTGTGAATTGAGGTGGCTTCAGGAAAAGAATCAAATTAAATAACCTGGGGCTTTTTTTGAAATTGTGCCTCTCTGTGAAAGGAAGCAGAATATCCATTTGGAGAGGAAGAAGAACCAGAAGTAGATGTCATGGAGGAAGTGGTGTTAAAATAGGGGTGCTCTAAAGGGGCTATGGTCATCTCCAGAAAGATGTTTTGGATATAAACATGAAAACTACAATGACACTTTTATGTGAAATATATTAAAATAGACTTGTATGGCGAATAAAAGAGATATGCTTTATTCCTCCCTCTCATCTCATTATCTTTCTGCAACATTCATGAAACATTAAAATTCAACCATTCTGTTGTACACAATGAAAATCAACCCCAAAGAAAATTGAATTTCCCAAATGTATCCAGTAATGTATGGAAAACTAGGATTAGAACCTAAAGACCTTGACTTCTACCCTTTTGGGAGCACTATTACTACTACTTGTAAGATTCATACTGACAATAAAAACCCAACAAAATTATAATGAAACATACAATAGTGTGCCAATTACCTTACTTACCAAATGAGACAGACCCTGAAAATGAAGGCAACCATCTCATTAGGCAGTGTTACTCCTTCCACTACTATGCTGCCTACTTCTGAGAAAAACTCACAGTTGTGTGTGTGTCAGTGATAAAAGTGATTAAGGCAAAGAGTCTTCTGTGGAAAGGAGATGAAGGAGTAAGAGCCAGAAAGAGGGAGACCCAAGATGCCAGAGTTTCCAGAAGTTCAAAGCTATCATAATGATCCTTCTGGAATTTCTTATCTGAAAAGGAGAATCCATTATCTGATAAATGGATTTAGATTTTGTGCATCAGAACACTATTGACGATTGCAGTTGTAATTTTGTAATTGCACAGGAAAGGAAGGTGTAAAAGCAAGAAATAAAGTAAATGAATACCCCCCCCCCCCAAGAAACTGCTAACAAACCCAGAAGCACAGGGAAATAAATGGAGCCAATTTTAATTTGTTGTTCTTGCTTGATGATAAATGTCTAGCTTTTATTCTGCCAAGATCAGTTGGCATGCATGGAGAAGTCAACACAGCATTAGGAATCCAGACAGAATTGTCTTAACACTAGATTTGGCTGTTTATAAAAACTATCTCAAATTATAGTGTGCAGACTAATCCAGTATGCCATACAAATTATTTTCCCACTGAAGCAAGAGCTGTTTCCTAACAGCATTTTTATGAGTGAACTTAGGATTAGCCTTCAATTCTAGTATATGACATCTATAAATGCCATTAGGGACAAAGAATCTCATTGTCAGTCATTGTTTCTGTAGGATTACCAAGCGTTCACCTGAACAATGCAGGTTTGCTGGTCCATAGGCGTGTACACTAGAGTTTCTCAATTTTGGCTTCCCGATGATTCTTTGTTATGACAGACTTTCTTATGTATTTTAGGGGGCTTAGCAGTATCCCTGGCCTTTGATCTTAGATGTCATTAACAACAAATCCTCTCTTGCCTCCAAGCTGTAATGAAAACAATCAATCTTTCTGTATACTGCATGTTTCTCAGCGGTTAGAATCACCCCAGATTGAGATCTGTTGATTTAGAATTTACCTGTATTTAAGATAGCTAGATATCAAAAATAGACAAGTACAATTCAGATTTCTAACATTACACCCTAGATGACCACCTGCCCGCTGATGAACCATGAGTTTATGAAGTTTGCTGGTAGTGTGACATCCTTTAATAGGGGAACTACAGTGTATTGGAACTTGAGACTCTTGCTCCTAAATACAAAGCACTGGACTTCTATTGCCCAGCCTGCCCTCTGTGGCTGCAGTGGGTCAGTTTGTGGAAAAGACCACAGGATCTGGCCTTTCCTCTGCTTCTACCCGGTGTGGCAGAGCAGATTGCTTTAGCAATGCAAACACTTAGTTGTGAACTCTAAGCTCCAGAATTAACCTTATTTCGGTGTTCAATTTGAGAAGTATGCAGACTCAGTCACTTCAGAGTATTTGACTGCAACTCTTAAGCTTCTTGGGGTTATCTCTGTACCACAGATTGTCACAGGCAGCAAATTGACTCACGTTGGAAATGCCAATTTATAGAAATCTGAGACATGGGAAAAATCAGAGGACAAAGAAAAGAGGAAAGAACATAGACAATCAGACAGAGATATGGAGAGAAGACAGAGACAGGAACAGACAGACAGAATTAGAGAGATATATAGAAACAGAGGGGAAAAGAGGGAGAGATTAATAAACACAAAGGGAGTTAGCAAAACCAGTGCATCCAAACTGAAGTTCAAGCAGGGCCTCGGGCATGAAAAGTGAAAAAAAGTAGTAATTCTGAAGCAAATTCTGATTTTTGTTATTTTGGTGTTCTATCACTATAGGCCCATTTTCTGTTGAGACATTTCTGTCCTAGCAAGGCCCCAGGGCAGTGGTTCTACTGAGATTCCTGTTGAGGGAGAAGAAAGACATCCTTGAACGCAGTGGTCCCAGCCTTTTTGATACCAGACACCAGTTTTGTGGTAGACATTTTTCCATGGATGGGAGGAGGTTGTTGCAAGATGCTTCAAGGGGTTGTGCACCCCAGACCTGTGGCCCGTGTGGTTCACAGTAAGGTTGTATTCCTACGAGAATCTGCGGTAAGGACCGAGCTGACAGGAGCCAGAACTCAGGCACCCAATACAGATGACGCTGCTCTGGCTGCACCATTGCACACCTTGTGCTGTGCAGCACGGTTAGAAAATAAAACCAAGAGAAGGTGGGGAAATAGCGGGGGCACCTCAGTAATTGGCCTTAAATCATCCTACTTTCCCAAATAACACTAAAAGAATTGATTGGGCCATTTTAGATCCATCCTTCTGTTTTTAGGCAGGGGTCATTTGTATCAAAGCAATGCAATTAGATACAGAAAGAACAATGTAAAAATGTATGACGAATAATGTCGCTTTAAAATACTGGTAATTTTTTACATTTTGGTTGGAGGAAAGAAATTTTAAAAACTTGGAAGCCAAAGATATAAAATCTAGAGAATTTAATCAAGAGTAAGGTGGTTTTAAGTGTAAATTTAATGTGATTGATGGTATTTTTGAAATAACGCGTAGTATTCTGAGGCTTGAAAATATTATTATAATATATATTGTCTGTTAGAGAATTTCGTTGATAGTTATAGTTTGAAACACACTGCATCAGAGCTAAGTTCAAGTGAATTACAGGTCGAGTGACTTTTTAAATTTGTTAAGGGAGATGTCATTTTGACGTTTCAGACTTCTGTGAAATCCGAGGTATAGTCCAACTTTCCTATTTGTAGCTTTTTAAGTTACTTTCTTGAGTCTCACTTTCTGTTTCTGTGAAAATAAAAACAGATAAGATGAGAAGATGCTTATGATAACCATTTGGAAAAATATACAGAATGGGGAAAGAAGAATGGAATGCAGAATCCCCATTAGCAGAATGTATCATTTACACGAGTCCATGCAAGAGCAGCAGCACATCTATCATTATTTCACAGAGCTGAAACACACATCCAAGAATTCTTCTACTTTACCAAAATAGCTTATTACATCATTTTTCACTTCGAAAGATAAAAGTATATCAGAACATTCATTAAGCCAATACAAGGAAACTTTTTCTATATGTGCATGAATAGTTAGAATACACTAAAAACACATCTAGAGCAATCGTTAAAGCTTGGAAACCAAATCATATTATCTTGTTGATACAGTTTATTTGCATAATAGCTTGCAAAGAAGCCTGAAAATGGGAAAATGACATTTCTTTTGATAGACTTAAGATGTCACTGAAAATAAACGCTTGGACTTATCTCTGGGGTGGTATCTTTTACAACTTTATTCAATATATTAGAGATCATTTATTGACTATTTTTGCTTCAGGTATTGCATTGTAAGCATTGCATGAATTTCTTACCATTTTCTCAAGACAATCCTAAGAGAAATATTCTAGTGTAATCTTCATGTTTCAGTAGGGATGCTGATGTTTGAGAAGTTAAACATACCTAGGATTATATTGCTAGTAAGTAGCAGCTATTCCCTTCAGAGCAAAGCATGGATTTATAAGGGAAGATGAAGGGCAGAATGGTTATTTAAAAAATAGATTGTGGTATGTAGAGTTAATTATACATACAGTAGATACAGAAAACTAGAGCACACACAAAGCAGGGTTGACCTGTTTCATTTGAAGTACGGGCTTCAGGTTCGCTCCACAGGGGAGTACTTACCAGCTTCTTCAGCATCAGGTTAGAGCAGAAACAATCCTCTTAGTGGAACTGGGGTCCGTGTGCTATGCTGAGAAATGCTCTTTCTGCCTTCATTCTACCATCCCTGGTCCCTTGTTGTCTTCAAGACTGTGGCCTCTCCTTTGCATTTTTTAAATAAGTGAACTGTGTTCAAACACATTCCAAACCTTTTCTGTTTTATATTAGTAGATAAAAATCTCTTCCCACAGACCAACAAATCTTGGGAATTTTAAAGCCCTTTTAACCTCTTTGCTACCCCAACCTCAGTGTACCCAGGGGAGCTGGTCTAACTTTGAGAATCAACAGAGATCAAAGACATCAGGAATCAAATTGCTTCATGTGTAACAGACAGGTAATGGGAGAGAAACTCACATACATGTATACAAAGTCTAGGTACCAAGAAATTGAGGCCTCATCTCAGGCTTTTTTCATCTTATTGCTCTAGCTGTTTAGGGTCTTCCATTAGATAAGGGCAGTGTGGGACCAGATGGTTTATAGGAGCTCTTTTACATGTACCAGCTTGGGATTCTGAAAGTTTTTCAGTGCTCTGGTACTGCCAGCAGTGTCCATAAGGAAAGGGAAACTTGATGAGAGAGTAGTGGATGGGTTATACATGGAAAGAGAGAGAGAAGAGAAAGAAAAAGGGAGAGGGAGGGAGGGAGGGAGGGAGAGAGAGAGAGAGAGAGAGAGAGAGAGAGAGAGAGAGAGAGAGAGAGAGAGAGAAACGTCCAGTGTAGGTAATGCTAGTCCTCACGGCAGCATTTCACTTAATGGTACCTTAAGAGAGCAAAAATAAACCTGGCTGTATTCAAGAGGATAAAGAAGATAGATAAGAGGCTCACCACCATGTCCTGTGAGAAACAGCTGCTATAGGAATAGACTAATGAAGAGAAGACAGGAGACAATGAAAACCTCTCTAGATCACCACTTGGGACAGTTACTCTTGATCTAAAAGGCTTCAAGAAAGGGAAGCACTAGGATGAAGTAATAAAAGTTTTAGAGAACAAGATATTGGTCCAGTATGAAAGCCTTTTCCAACACTAACGGCTGTGCTAAGCTAGATTAGGAGGCTCCAGAGAAATGTGTGCAGGTATGAGTCAGACAGATGCCTAGCCAGGGGGCTGTATTTAAGGTTCAAGCACAAGGGTGATGTTGAACTATATGAAGTTTTCTAACTGTAGAGTCAAAAGACTTCCTGACTTTATGAAGCAAGATTTTTCTTTTACCCATGAATGATATTGAAGCCTTCTACCATAAGAAAAGTCCCACAGTTCTGTAGCTTACATTTTCGTTCTGGTAAATGTAATCATAGATCAAGGTCACTGCATACTCCTTATAAATAATTTACATAATGTAGAAAAACAAAGTGAATAAACAGTACCAGGCCTTAAAACACACAGGCGGGGACACACTGACAAACTGTTTAGCAGTAGCAGTAGCCCCATGTATGATTGGCAGTAGTCTTCTGATTTCTGATTCAGCTCTCTTAGTGATAACATCTGAAATGGATTTAGTTGTGGTTACAGAGTAGCACTGGAAATTTCAAGCTAAATGTTGAATTTATTGCAACTGACCAGTAGATCCCTGCTTGGAATTCAAAGTGGGTACACCTCTCTCAGCAACTATGTCATTCCTCACTTAGGAAAAACAACTGCGTTTATAGAGGCTTTCTAATCCTGTTCTGATTTGCTTCATTTGTTTGCTGTCTAGAGAGCAATCTACATATCTGGAGCTTCTACCCTAGAGTTCAGCTCTTAAATCTTTTCCAGTTTTAATCCTGGACAGTTTTACGTGTGGGTTGCTAGAGTATCTTCCCGAGACATCGTATTTGAGCACATGTATTAGATACAGAATTGAGAATTGCTAGATTATTTAAAGGACATTAGTGTATAAAATATTATTAAGGAATGTTTAAAGTATGTCTCTATTCAGTCCCCTCCCCCATTTTCCCCTACTAAGTTTGGGAATGGGTAGAGCACCAGATACTAGCCCTTGAGAAAAGGCCAGTGGGAAGACAGAGCAGGAGAGGAGATTTATAGGAGTCAAGGATTTCTTTATTTTTCTTTTTTTAACCAGCGTGGTTTGGGATATACAAGCCCCCACCCCACCCTATGTTGTTTGACTAGGGTACAGCAGATATTCAAAAATGCCAGAAGATTTTCAGTCTGCTCTGTCTGCCTTGTCTTGACCCTTATACTAGAGTGTGAGAGCTTTGAGGGTTAGTGTTTTATCTGCTCCCTTTGACATTTCAAGGTTAAAAGCTTCTTCAGAGCCTGATCTTGGACATATGTAAGACAGAAAGGAAACCCAAGAATCTCACCAGTATTTTCAAGAAGTGCTTAAATCCCTAGCAAGTCCTTCTCGTGTCTTATTTTAGGATCTGCCTGCATTTGTGTGTTGTATTACATTCAGAGATTTTAGTTGTATTTAAGGGAGGGTCTGGGGGGGGGTGAACTTACTCTGTCTTTATAGGAGTCAGAAATCCTTTTCTAAACTAGGGTGAGGAACATTAAGTGACCTTTAAATGGTTGTGATGGAAATAATGCTAATGATCAACACTGTTGAGACTTGATTTCAAACTCTAGGAGGAAGACTTTGTTATGAATATTTTGCTAAGAACTATTAAAAAAGCCTTTCTGGTCTCTAATAAAAATATCTAATCAATTTGCATCACCGCCACTAAATCAACCCCAAATTGATCAACTGGATCAAGTGTTCATTTCAAGTTGCTGTTTTTTCCCATTCCTGTCTGTAAAGTGTGAAAGAGTCACAGTGAATTACATCAACCTGCCCTCCCCATCACCTGGTTATAGATGCATAAGGAAGCTTCTCTGGAAACACGGAAATTTAATTCTTTAATTCTTTACAAACAAGTACGTAAGTGATCATCCCACTCCATATTCTAATGGGATAACCAACAAATATTTAAGAGTCAAATTTAATGACACATACCTGTAGTTCCAGTACCTCGGGAGGCTGAAGCAGAAAATTCTGGAGCCCAGTGGGAGTCAGTCTTGGTGAAAGAAGAAGATTTTGTCTCACAGAAACAAACGTGTATAAATTTACCTGAAATGCAGAAAATATTTTTAGGATTTTGAATAAGAAAATAAATTGTCCTCATTCATGATTGCTTTTGCTCTAGCCCATTGTCTCAGAATATAACATTACAACAATCAGCACCTCTTAACCTGACTTGGCTATTTAGCTGTGGCTACCATGGATATCTGAGCCTTGGCTCCTGGTAGACATTCCATATGTGCAGTTGAATTTCAGTTGTCAGTACTGCAAGGATATGGGTTTATTGCTGTAATTCTTTGCAAAAGTAGAGACTTTGAAATACCTAAATAATTTTTAAAAATATAGTTTTGTGCAGTTGATCACCATTTGTAAAAGTTACCAGATTAAATTTTAAAAAGGTAGTTCTTTAATGGGAATACCAACTTCGTAGGTCAGTTTTTGATTGATGGTATCCATTGATGGGATACCAGGAGTTCAGAAATCTATGCTCTAATCTTAAGTATGGCACTAACTTTGGAGCATTTTATTTTTTTTTAATTTTATTTAAAGAGAATAAAAAACAAAACAGAAAAAAGGGTAGAAATAATACAGAATTAAAAAAACAGTAAGAAATCACTAGTTGATAAATTACATATTATCTTCTTAGAAATAGTTGTTCATGTTACAAAATCAAAGCATACAAAGTGGACATTCAAACAGTGGGGCTGCAAACAGTTCTGTTCAATGATCCAACAAAAACTTAGTAATACGATTATCAATTCTACATACTTAAACATGCATGCAGTTATATCCTTTAGAGCACTTTCTTTTCCTCCTTTTGCTTTTTAAGTTCATTATCTGTTTAGTTATATCATGTTTCAGCTTGCTCAGTACCTTACTGATCTGTTTTGTTGTTGTTATTTACTTTTTAATCACCTTATATAATTCTGCCCCCTGGATCAGCTTTGGTGGAGTTGGGAGTTTTTGGAGGTATTTTGTTACCTTGTTTTCTCATGTTCTATTGTTTTTTTTATTTCATTTTTTATTAACTTGGAGGTAGTAATATACAACAGAACAGGATGGAATAAAGCCAATTGAGACGGTGTAGTGAAATTGGTACAGAACTTCACAGCAGGTAACCGGGATATCAGTAACAGGTACCATTGTATATCTCATTATCTTCACAATAGTTGTTCTTTGAATCAGTTATAGCAAAATCAAAAGAAATACAGAATATTATAGAACTTATCAAAACAGAATATTGAATAGAGCAGTACCATTAATCAGGAAAAGCAAAACGGCAATAAAAATATTTGCCTTCAAAGAGATAGTAGAAAGAAATACCCCTTATTTGCTATATTACATATGGTCAACCTCCCAAGAGATGCTCAAATCTCTGGCTTCCACTCGCTAACGGAGGGTGGTGGTGGTGGTGGTGGTGTGTTTGATTCTCAGCCTGCCCACCGGTAGGCGGCAGGCTGGTTGCTCGATTTCTCAGCGCCCTAAGTTCCAACATGGCGCAGATCTCAGGAAATGCTGTTGCTTCTTGCCCTGGGGTGGCCGTAGCTTCCTTTATAGCATTTTATAGCAGTTAACCCTGGGCTCTAGTGTGTTCATTTATGTATTTCTATTATTATTCCTACTACAGTTCCAGAGATTGAACCCTGAGCCTTGTGCTAAGTGTTCCACCACTGAGCTATATCCTAAGTTCATGTCTTCATTTATAAATTTACATAATTGGATACATAATCTTGAAAGTTTCTACCAGCTTTAGTATACTGTAATGTTTAGCAAAATCTTTCCACTGATAAATTCATTCAATTCTGCTAAACTGCGAAATTCTCATCAGTTTGGTTTTAAAAAATCCTGTATTTTACCCTCAATACTAAAAATTGTGATATTTAGATACCAAGAGGATAGACACTGAGTATATCAGAGAAGAAAGCCATATGGGCAAGCCCTCTCCAGTCATAGAAATGATATTTTGTAGCAGAACTGATGAAATAACTTGGCCTTATCACTCAATTGAAAAACTAGCTTCAGTGCCTCCCCTCGCACTAATTTCTGTGTTAATAAAAGTACCATTCTGTAGACTGTCCTCTAAAATGATACAAATCAATAGTCAAGATTCCTTTCAGCCACAATTTCCTGTTTCCTATAATTCTAATTCAAGATTAGGATATAAGATCCTAACACCCAACTATTCTGTGTGAATAAACAAGTGCATAGATTGGTGTCCTTGTAAGATCTCTTGTTTGAAATGTGCTAATTTTGTTCACACACACAAAAAAATCAATTCTCTGTCATCCATTATTATTTCCAACACATCTTGAACCAATATATTACTCTTTTATCCACACAATCAAACCAGCACAACAAAGTCTTTTCCATGATGTGTGGGCTTGCAGTTATAGAACAAGAAATAAGAAGTTATTCCATATGCCTTGCAATAATTTGCCTCTAGTAGTTGATCTAAATATAGTGTATTATCTGTTGTATCTAAACATACATCTCCTTATGTGATATCAGCAGTGCCTTTGCAAATGGAATTTTCTTAGAAACTCATTCTTCTTTCTTTCTAATCATATCTGTTGTTAATGGTAAATACTTTTTATAATCTTTTAGTCAGTAGTATTTAATGTAGCTATTTTTTCTGCAGTGTTTAGGTATGTTAGTTTGTTTTACTAGTTGTGATTTTTGTCTACTATTTCTTATTATTTTTTATCTCTGTTATTAGGCTTCAGTGAATCACATGTATTTTTCTTTATTTTTTAGCATTGTAAAATGGAGCTGTATTAAAACAACAAAGTTACAGAACTATAAATTTAATAGAGGTGAACAACTTTGTATAAATGTTTTAGAGTAAACAAAATTAAATAAATGTACCTCCTAAGTGATACCTCAGCAATTAAGTGATAGCTGTCAGAAAACACTTAGAATAGCCAGTGAAAAGCTAAATGAATATAAGGTTGTCCCAGTTACAAAGAACATAAAAGGATTGCTGTGAAAATCATTGTAAAGCCTGTGTTTTAAATTTAGGAAATTTGAATAAATCATTTTTAAGTCCAAGACTGATGGTAGTCCACGCAGTAAACCATAGATGATTGATATATTTTGAGAAACACTAATTTAGACAAATCAACAAGATCCTATTTTAGAAGGTTACATGAGTTACATAAAACCTCTGTGCTTCCATTTTCGCTTTTGGGATGGAAGAGTAAATTCTAGTGATACTGTGAAGATTTCTTTAACGAATACTAATACTAGGTACTTAGAACAGCACTGGAGTGTAATAAACCCACATTAAAAGTAATTGTAATAATTGTTTCTGATTTTATCAGTGTTTTTTAGGTATAATCTACTGTCTGGTATTCTGTCTCATAGGAACAAAGGAAAATTGCAACAATTATCATTTTCAAAACTCATCTTTTAATTTTTAATTTTGTAACATGAGATTAACACACCCTTATTTTCATTTAGAACCTAGTTTACAATTGGATTCTAAAACAGTAAGACTAATTCTACAGGCCTCTGCAAAAGACAGTAACTTTTTTTGATTCAGTTTCTTTCTTTGTAAATGAGGACTGCTAATATTTATTGTTTATGCAATAAGTATGCAGTAAAGACTGAAGAAAGTATTTTGAATACAATCAAGTTCCCTATTAATGTCATGTAAAAGCAAGGGCATGTTTTATGGAAGAATTTGTTTCATTTATAAAACCATTTTACTTTTTAAGAGTACTTTTACAGTGTTAAATATTTCTTTTTTTATTTCCAGTGCAATAAATTGCTTAATTTTACTACAATAATAACAATACCCACATTGGCCAGAATGTTTAATAATACACCCTAAAGTATTTTTTCCAAATGTCTTCTAGCTTACATAAATCAGATACGAGTATTGCAGACATAAAATAATACATGTAGGTATTTCTTTTTGTCCTTGAAATGCTTAGGGCCTCTGACCTCCTTGAATACATTCCAGACTCACTAATGCCTTTATCCTTGGGGGCTGGGGATAGAAGGCCAAAAGTGCAGTTGAAGTTACATTAGGAACAGGAAGTGTTACATAGGTCCAGGTGTAGAAAATGCATGACTTCTTGTTGAGAATTCCTTTGATGACATCAGCCCCCTGAGATTATCTAGCAGTTTGTGGAAAAATCTAACAGGAAGAACTGAGCCGTCATGGAAAACCTTTAAGGTGTGATACGCAAAGCAGAACAAAGAGGAAATGTGAGTCCCCAGTGAAGTTCTAAATTGGCTCCATAGCACGGTAAGGATGTCTTTACTGTTTTCCTAAGAGCCATGATGTGTGTGTGTGTGTGTGTGTGTGTGTGTGCAAGTGTATAACCAGTCTGTGGATGTTAGTTGGTTTATTACCCACATCTCCGTTGGACTCTATGTGGGGAGTCAGTGCATTATTTCTGATTTTCAAGTGTAGGAAAGTGCTGGGAAAATCAGCATTTTCTTTCTGTATGTTATGCAGTATATCCAGGAGAATCAGTCTATACATAGTACATTCCAGCGCTCAGCTTCCTGAACTGATTTTCCTTGCCTTTGAGCAGTGTCAATTAAAAAGAGAGTGGGCATACTCATCTCTCATGTGTATATTATGCAGTGACATTGTTGTGATACATTAGCATTGCAGGAGAACACACAGAAAGCTGAGATTCAGTGACTTCCCTAGTCAGACGCCGAGAGTGGGACTGGGCTGTGATTCAGTGGAGGATTTCAGACTCTAAGACCAGTATTCTTGCCAAAATGTCACAGCTACTGCCTGTTCAGATTGGAAGTTTTTATAGACACAAAGTTCCAAAATCAAATAAATTTCCATTTCAAAACCTCATGATGCCACTTTTCTTTCTTTCTTTCTTTCTTTCTTTCTTTCTTTCTTTCTTTCTTTCTTTTTTTTTTCTTTCCTTCCTTCCTTCCTTCCTTCCTTATTTTATTTTTGGATTTTTGAGACAGGGCCTTGCTATATAGTTTAGAATGTCCTTGAACTCACTACATACCTCAGGCTGGCCTCAGACTCATGGCAATCCTCCTGCCTCAGCCTCCTGAGGCTGTGTGGCATCACATTCATATGCCACCATGCCAGGCTCCGTCTCTTCTAATATGTGATATTTCCAGTCTTAAAGCGATTCATAATCCATTTAACCCAATCTAATAGTAGAAGGCCTTCTGGCCTTATTAGGGGTCTGTGCTCACTGATTGCATAGGAAAGGAGGAGCTGAGTGTGCGAATACTCTTCCCAGTCCAAAGCTAACACAATAGCATGAGCACATTTGGATCACCCAAAAGCTTTTCACACTTTCCTCTTCCGGACTGGCATTCCCGGGCTAATAGTCCCAGTCGTGCATTACACTTAATGACAAAGGCAGTTGTGTGGACTTAGCGTGGAAGCTCTCAGTCCGTGCATAAACAGTCAGCTTGTGCTCTGTGTCAGAAGCACTGACACACAATCCTGGGTTTCATTCTGTTACCTGGCAGAGAACTGCGTGATTTCCAGATTCTAAACCAGCTTATGGAAAGATACCGTTTGCAATCACAGGTGGCTTGGTTGGTGCTGGCAAGGCTGTGTTTTCTGCTTGACTTGTGTCCTTTGCTTTGGAGCTGGAATGAGTTTGGGTCACTCCTTGTTTTTGTGCATCAGTTTCTGCATAAGTCGCGGTGTCCTCGCGGGCTTTTCCATCTCTTTGGTATTGCTCACTGTGGAATCTTAAGAAAAAGTTAAATTTAGATCTTCTGTCTTAAATTTTCAGATGTGATTGGAGCAGCATGTCTAGTGTGGTATTATGCTTCGGGGTGCATTGTGTAACATTTTAGCAGTTACTCTCTATGTGTTTTAAAGTGAGGCAATTTGGTTTCAAGACACAGTTCCTAACTCCCAGCTCTTATGTATAGTTGTGCAGCACTGGAAGAATTATTTACTGCCTCTGAGACTCCACTTTATGGGTGTAAAATGAGCATAATAATAAGGTCTAGTCCCTCTGACTATAAAATGGGATGCTTCTAGGATTTTTTTTGTGATCATAAGAACTATTGTATGGTATATTCAGATACGGTAGGCAGGTCATACACAAGAAGCGTGCTGTAACTTTTTTGCTAAAAGTAATAGATCATACTTTCGAAGATAAGGGTTCTAGGCTTTTAGCAACTTTACAGACTTGTGTTACTCATTGTATTTCTCTGGCTAACTATTGTAGAATTTCCTTTATATAACAGCACAGTCAGGGATTGTCAGGGAAAAAACTATCTGGATAATCATCTGACTCATACCATTTCTAGCTGCATGACTTTTCATTAATCATTCTACACATTTGAGTCTCATTTGTTTTTCTTCTGGGTAACAAAAATGTTGTGTTTGGTTTCTTTACAACATTATGGGTAGATACTTCTTTATATTAGCTGTATTAAGTGCTTTGCAAATATTCACCTTCATATCATCCTAGTTTTACCAGTTCCTATGTTGAGAAGGACAGAAGGTCAAGAGGGGCCCAGTAGCCCTCTGTTGTTACTATATTGCTCTTTGGAACCAACCACATTATTATATCAGGGCTCTGACCTTGAATCAGCCTTTCTAAGGACACCATTGTCCCAGTGCTTATGAAGCTGTGCCTGACTTCTTTGGAAATTTCAAGGAAAATATGAATCAGTGCGCTATTTGACTTGGTTGCTAAATTTAGCTCACTGTTCCATAAATCAAAACAAACCAGCCTAGAAGGGTTGTTATTGCCACCAGCAATCAGGGTCGTAGAAGTGAAGGACATCAGATATGCGAGAGTAATGGAAAGTAACTTCCTAAAGCTTAATGCCTTCAGCAAGAATCTCAAGACTAGCTACAGTGCTGAAGAAAGCTAAAATGGAGATGTAGGTTGAGGCTTGGGATTTCCTGCTGATAATTCAAATCGGATGTGGACATAGATGTGAACATGTGGTTGAAGATTTTGCTTTCCCGGGTGGAAAGAATAGCGTCAGCATTGGGTGACTGATTAGTTTCTTTTCAGCTTATCTAGCTTCACAGTTCTACTCAATAAAGCGGAGATTAATTTTTCAGGGCAGCTCCTTCTCTATCTTGGTTACAGAGAGTATATCAGATTGTTAGCTGTTGCTCTGTATCAATGTTGTGATGTTATTGAAATTAATCAAAATGCCTTTAGCATATTCTGTGCAGCATCGTTTTTCTTTCTTGGAAACAGAAGTGATAACGATGAAAGAATGTGGATTTTTCATCAAGTAAAAAGAAATTTGAACGACTTCACTGGAATCTTTTAGCAAATAATATACAGTTATGGCATTTCATTTTCCATTTTAAAGGAAATTTTATTAAACTTAATAGTGATGAGTTTTGCAAAACTTAAATAGCAGCACAAGCTCTTAAGTGATTGTCAGTCTATCTTCTGCTTATCTTTGGGACAATAGTATTAAGACAAACAAAGCGAAACAGATACTTGAAATCATGGTGATCACTCTTCTCATTCCCACATCCTGCCACATTCTCACCAGTGTCCTCTAAAGATCCGGCAGCTCTTCTTTCATGACTTCAGCTTCTTGTTTGTGGTTCATCATTTTCTTGGCTTTTGGTTGAAGGCTCTAGCAACCTCTGTAAATTTGACAGCCATAATGATATTGTTACAGAAGTTTTCATTTGATTTTCTCAGATTTGTTTATGGATTTTTGCCCTTAGTGTCTATTTGGCATCTCAGAACTTTGCTCAGTGCCCTTCTCTCCTTGCTTTGGTTCAGATCAAGACCAGGGTCCGCATCCTTTGGGATTCTCTTGCATAAGGACATGTGGTCATTTGCATTGCAAGGAATACTGACACTCTTCAACTTTGTGTCTTAGCAAGCTCTGTAGCACTCAACCTCGGCTCCTTCAATACTGCAGAAGAATGCTTCTGTCATCTAATATCTATCATCATTGTGTGATCATAGGTGTGCTTTTAGAATTTTTAGAGCAGTTTTCTTCAGTTGTTGCTTACTTTTTTCCCTCAGAGTTATGTTCACAATCACACTCTTCAAATCCACAAGGCTTTATTCTCTGCATGACTATCTTCTGCATACAAGATTAGCATTAATAAGTAATAGAATTTAGCACAGAGTGTTGGGAAAGAAGTGAAGGCATCTCTCTGAGACGCTATGCAGGTAGAGCTAATAGATATCTGTATCTTTTTTATGAATTTAAAGGAATGAAATTATTATTGGCTCAGAAATTACAGGCTGGGTGATTCATGAGTTGTGATTTCATGAACAGAAGCGAGAAATGCAGGACAGAAAGTAGCATAGGTTGGAAGAATGTTAGTTTCCCTTGCTACTTTTCTTCTTCTTTCCTCTTTATAAGGCTTATTTATTTATGTCTAATTTCCTTTAACTGGAACAGAAGATAAACACTACTTAAATAGCATTCACAATAATAGGGTGCATACCAGAAAGGCTAAAACAAATTCTGGCCTTGCCTTCCAGGAAGAATAATCCTCTTACTAAGTCTGATTTCCATTTTCCAGTGTTAGATAACAAGAACAGCATTCTGCCTTTGGAAAAATGCCCCAAGCCCCTAGCCCTTCTTGTTTCTAAAAATATCCATGTGAGATACAGCACTTAATGAGACTATTTTCTTGAATTTGTGCCTTGCCTTAAACACTAGCTAGTTTGCCAAGAGAGTGTCTCCTTAGAGAGTTTTACTTCTTAGCAAGTTAAAGATTGACAGAGTTGGTGATGAGTAGACACATGGTACTAAGTAATTTTAGCATTAACTACTTGTGCTGAATGTCTGTGTGTACTTTGTGCATTATTTCAGCTGAAACATTCCTGCTTTGATAGAAATATAACATAGCAGAGAATTTCTAGAAGAAATTTCTACATCATTGATAATACCACGTATAACCTGTTGTTATAATACAGGTCGTTTCTGAACTAACACCTCAGGTTATGTTTCTTCTTCCTTTTCTACAATGTTTAGTATCCCAGGTTTTGTTCTAAGTTTCCTCAGGTCTCAGAAAAATATCACAACACACGTGATGGGTCTTGGAGTCCCAATGTCACTTCACTGTCACTGTAGGAATGCTGATTTCCTCTGTTAGTCCATATATTCTTCAAAACTTCATTGGCCATCATTCCTTCCAGAATTTTCTAAGTTAGGTAATTGTTAGGGTCTGGCTTGTGCTGTCTTTCTTTTTGAAAGTTGATTGGTATTTGTCTTAGTTATTTTTCTCACTGCTGGGACAAAATACCTGACACTGACAAATTAAAGGAAGAAAAGTTCCTTTCTCTTCACAGTTTGTAGAGGGTTTAGTCTATAGTTGGCTGGTTCCAAAGCAGGGTGGCATTGCAGAAAGGAATCACAGAGAATAATCAGTCCATGGCAGAGTATGCAGGAGGTGGTGAGGCAGCAGCAAGCTGGCTTCTTTCTGTCCCTTTAAATCCATCCAGATACCAGCCTATTGTAGTTCCCCATTACCCATGCCCAGAACACTGCTCACATACTCAGTAGAGTGAGCCAGTTTTCACATCCATAACCCGTACTCACACACCTTAGATCCAGCCACCTCCAGAAAGTCCTACCTGTGAGTGCATGCGCCTCTTGGGGGACATCTAGATACAAGCCATAGCAGTATTATTTTAGGAAAATTTTCTGGCATAAAGTATATGAAGTGGTATCAAAATACCTACTAACAGACACTGAAATGTAGTTTTCTAACCTAAATTGTCACCTATGCTGTCCTTAATGTTAAAATAATTTTTATTTCCTTTTCTTAGGTAAAATGGTAATAACCGGGGACAACCTGTTGCTTGTATCATTAATGGTGAAATTTCAAGCTTGAAGTCGGGAGTTGGCATTTGTTATAATAAGTTTAATGGGGTCACAGATGGGTTTGCTTTGCTTTCAGAGTCACACATGACTCTAACATAACTACCTTCATCAGTCTGAATGCTGTACCTCAGACCAAAAGTCAGTCGACAAATTTGAACTTAATTTAGCCTCTTGGAAAACGCAATCTTGTCTCTTTAAATCAGAATTAATATTAAAATAGGAGAGGCAATTAGTTCAGTGGTAGGATAATTGCCTACCATATGTGAAGCCCTGGGTTTGAGCTCCAGTATCACTAATAGCAAGGAAAATAAAGGGATGGAAAGAGGGAAGGAGGAAGGAAAAGGAAAAGAAAAAGCCGATTGAGTATGTTTGCATGTGCTTGTGGTCCCAGATACTCCAGAGACCGAGGGAGAGGACTGCCAGCTTAAGGCCACCTGGCCAACTAAGAAAATTTCTGAGCATACAAAAACGAAAAGGACTGGAGTTATGTCTGAGGGGCAGAGCACTTGCTTAGCAGCCAGTTCAATATGAAACACAAGTCTTATGTACTAAATAAGACAGAGCTCCTACTTAGCAGTGTAGAAAGAATACAGATTTACTTTGTCTAGTCATTGTTGGAGAAAATTCAGACAGACACATATCCCAGTATTAGAAATTGCACATGAGGAGGGCTGCACACGTGCTAATAGAAGAGTTAGGAATTCTGGGTAAGTTGAGGAAAGTGTATCTCTTAATCCAGTGTTAAAGTTATGCCTTAAAGATGAGTAAGAGGTCCCAGGGAGAGGAAACAGGATAGGCTCCTTCAGGGAAGAGGGATGCTACATATAAAGACCTGAGGGTGTTTATGTGTTCCATGAGCAATTCTCCCAGATGTGCAGACCTGTCTCTAAGGTAGTAGGTGGTACAGATTAGTTGACCATTATGTGTTTAGTATCAACAATAAAATTGAATCTAAAAATGTTCATCTAGTCACCTTTCTTTTGTTTTTAGTAAGCATTTTTATTCAACATTTACTTACTGTCTATGATCAGGTAGGAAAAAAGAGAAACAGAAAACAAATGTTATGTTCAAAAGAAATCGCCAATGTATTTCAGAACACAGCTCTGTTTCCTTGGTTTAGAAATGAGCCTGACCTGATGCTCAATGAGAAATGGAAAGATATTATTGGAGCACAGAGGAGAGATCAGCTTCAAAGTCTTACTCACAAGCCCAGCATAAATCCACCTACAGGAAGGTTTCTTGGGCTTCAGATTCTTTGCCCTGTGTGGCACACACAGCAGACCATTAGTTCTTAACTACAACCACCGCAGCTCTACCAGGCCAAGACAGCCTCCCTACCAAAGGGGCTATTCGTCATTTCCTCACTCGGTGATTGAAGTGTGATGTGGTGTTAGGCATTACTACCTAAATATAGGGTCAAAACCTCAAATTGCTCCAGACTGTTAGCTATGTGGTTCCAAGTCTTTTTTAACAGACCCCAAAAGAGGACACCCATCTTGTGCTGGCCCTGGTTATGACTCAGTGGGTTTGGGAGGGCCAGTATGACAACCAGCACTTGTCTACCAGTTTCAGACGTGTCTCTTGTCACATAGTTTGATGCCTCCATTTCTTATTCCCACAGATGTTACATTCCTGAATGGACAGAACTCAAAAAGCGCGGAGGGTGGGCCATCAGGAAGGGTGGAGGATGGGCCACCATGTAGGCTATTGTGACCACCCTCTGGCTCAATTCTGAACTGGTTTGGAGAGGAGGAGAAGGTGACAAGGAAAGAGAGAGGAAGTCATTTTTGGTTATTTAGCCTCGGGATATTTAGGCCCATCCTATGTTGCCAGTGTTTAAAAAGACTACTTTGAAATTTTTTATCAATGCACAATTTTCTCAGTCAAAAGTTTCTTTAGTCATTTTGCATGAACGGTGGTGGCACAGGCCTGGGAGATAGAGTATGTCTTGTAAGTGTGGTGCTCCCAGCATCTGCCGGGGACATTGCAGTGGAACATAGTTAAGATTTGGAACAAAACTGAGTCTGTTTACTACCTCTGGCTCTCATATACTTCAGCTATTCAAGGTGGTATGTGTGGGAGAGTATGGAGTCTTATAGGTGAAAACAGTGCTTGATCCATGCTTGGGGAGGTTCATTCATTCATACCATCCTCTTCTTTCAGTAGTATATACATATGCAAGCATGCTGTCTAATTTTTTTTTTAATTTTTAATGAAGCAGTCTCATTAAGTTTCTTGTTTTTAAAAAAAGCAGAAAGATTAAAATAAAGAACCTTTCCTTTCAATATTTGAGAGTCTCATTAATCTTTACCTATTATTGTCTTATGAAGAAAAACCAATACCCATTTATCCTCTTTCTGACCTGGTATCACATATTCTGCTAATTATTAACCTAAAATTGTAGTTATCATGTATGAAATAGAAGCAGGATGTGGTGTCGGAATTTTTATCTTTCAATCTCAAGCTATAATTCATAAATGATACTCAATCTAATCACACAAAAGAATCATGTTTGCTTTGGATACTAGCAGTGTATGTATAAGGGTAACTACTTTTCAAATCAACAAAGAAATAGAGAATTTAAAGCCCAGTGAGTAATCTTCCTTTTCTCAAAAGATGTCACAGGATGGTCCACTCCAGTCCACTCAGCACTGCCGAGGGCCTCACCCCACCCCATGCTCATCTCTATGTAGTATGAAACATTAATATGCTAAGGAAATAACATTTAAATCCTTAAGTTTTTTTCCAAAAGTATGTTCATTTTAAGGACTGAAGAAAGAACTCCTTTGAAAATGGCTTTAAGTTTCATGATTATCATAAAGTGAGGCTAGTCTGTTGAAAAAAAGATTGTTTCCATATGTTCCATATGGGATTGTATGTTTGGTCTCTGTCAATCTTACCTTGATTAAAGTCAAACTGATCAGCAAATAGGTTTGGTAAGAAAATCCTTCACAGTGTACTTCCTGTGGGAGAGATCAGAAGACAATTGCCTTCAAGAACTTGTTGAAAACTTAGACTGATGCCCATTTTCTGCTATTTGCCAATGGGTGAATTACGACACGGTATTTTTCAGCTTACTTATCTGTGAGAGGATGAGTGATTTGCTCTACTGTTAATTAATACTAAGCCAACCAATTTCTGTCTTAAATTTTCTCTCACTTCTTGTATTTTCTTCCCACTCATTTCCTATCTAAGAATTACCCAAAGTACTACTCTTAAAACCTAACAAAAATGAGATAATTATGGTACTTTATTGATCAGATGTTGCACTACTGATCCTTTCTTCACAGTGTGTTGAATTCTCACAATGTACTGTGATCTTTATATTGGGGAAACAAGTAGGTAGATAGCATTGACCTTTATTTGAAGACATTATTATTAAAGCAATATTTTACAGAGATGTGTAGTTCAGAGTAGTATGGAATATACATATGAAGAGGGTTTTTTTCCTATGCGGTGCCATTTATGAGGTCACCTTAACTAGGTTTAGACAGACCTATCCTATGAGTTTGCAGAGTATTCAGTATAGAGTAAATAGTGTGGATTATCATTTAGGGATTGCAGATTTATTTTCTAGCAGACACATGTGCAAATAATAAGAGTTGGAATGAGGGGGCGGGAATAGGGGAAATGGAAACAAAAATAATTAAGATGTGTCAGGTTTATGTACCAAATCACCATGTTAAATAAAATCATCATGTATTGAAAACATGTGCTAATAAGGCAAAAATTAAAAAACAACTTTATTATGGTTATTCACCATAATAAATAATTTTTTTTCTCATAAGTTCCCTTCCTCCTATGTATTGCAGGCTGAGGGCTGAGAATATAAAGGAATAGGCAAATTAATGAGATATCATTCCTTGTTTGTTTTGTCTGTTTTGAATGGCTTGACTTCGTGGGAGAAAGGCTTGGTCTTAGAGATTTCCTCTCTTCCTGTTTTTTTTTTTCTAGACACTGTCTTAATATTTGAGAGGGTTTGTGCCATTTGTTGGTAAGAGAGCAGAAGATTCATTCATATTTTCTCGAATTTCTCAGTATCATGGTATATTTTGGTCTCTGGGCTGCCATTCCATGAAGAATGGTTGACTTCTAAAGGAGAAAAGTTAGGATTCATGATTTTTTCCTCTACCAATCGTTCATGAAGTTGTGTCTACACTTTGTTAATTTGCTATGTGATCTCTGACTGCTGAATATCAATGATCTTATAAATTCAGACATTTCTCCAGTGTGATAGAAATTGTAGATCCTTTTCCATCTTCATGTAGGCTGAGATATCTAAGAACTGTAGTCTGTGGGTGTGTGTAAAAAGGAAGGTCAGGGTTTTGAAGGTGAGCCACTCCTCTAGGAGAAACCGAGGGAAGGAAATTGTTCATAGATGTCTACTTGTTTCTATAGAAGTTCCACTTTGATTGTCCATCTGTTTTGTTCTGTCAGGGAGAGACAGTTCAGTGATATCTGTTAGTGAACACCATGTAAAGGAGAATGATGTACTAAAATGCAAGTGTCTTTGTAGACTCAAAGAAAAAGGATGTCCAAAACATATTAGGAAGACCTGAGTCAAACAGATTTAATTTAAATTTGAGAGATGAACAGCTCAAGATAACTGCAACATTTGTTTGTTGGGCTGTTAGGTACGTAGTGATGTCACAATTGAAGTACTGAGCATACAGGAGAATTTAGTGAGGCCAACTTTGGTAAAACAGAATTAATTTTAATTACATCTTTTAAGTAAAACTTTTCAATACACAATATAGTAGTTAACTGTCTAGTAAGGGTTGTTACTATAAAATTTTAAGAATTCAAGAATTAGATTATTTATTAGCTTTGTAATATTACTGGATTTTAAAAGTTGAGACCGAAGTAACAGAAAAAGGATATTATCAACAAAATAAACTGTATTTTTATAACCTATGTTAATGAAAAAAGGGAATTAACAAATAGTAACTATACCAGGAATTCAAAGTGAACTTCGCACATCAATATTGGTATTTTTCTGTAGTTTTTCTGTTTTAAACAAAAGATTGAATAAAGGCTATCGAACAATGAAAAATTAAGAGAAATACATTTGTCTCCAATAAGAGCAATGATTCTAAAGAACTGTTTATTTTTGAGGAACATATTGAATGTATCAGACTCTGCAAAGATGCAGAGATAATTTCTGTAAGGACTTGTCAAGCAATTAGGAAATCAATCATTTTCCTTCTGGAAATGTTTCTGCTTTCTACTCAGTCGGTTGTGTATTGGAACACATGTATCTAAGGGCTGTTAGCTGTTTTTAAATGTGTGTAGATGAACATTGATATGTCGTCATTTTGACCTTCATGGTTAGCATCACTCTCATACTGAAATCCCTCATTAAAAGACATAAAAAAATATCATTAGAGGTGAACAGTATGATCAGAGTACACAACAAGAAAATTACTGGGTTCTTGGTCCTTTTTCTTTCTTGTTTATTGAGACCCTGAAGAAAGCTATAGTTGTGTGGGCCTCAGGTGTTGAATCTCTCAACTGATTTCGGTGACTGTGTGTGAACTTGAACCTCACCCAGAGCAAAATAAAAGTAACCCTCTGTCCATTTCTGAAATAAAGAGCCTCATGCCAAAGTGCCATTTACCCTCTGCTTCTATATTTGGAGTTAACACAGTCTAAAGTTTTTCTCTGAATGCTTTACAGATGCTTGTTTTTTTTTAATAAGCTCAATAAAAACTGAGAAAGGAACCGCTCTTAGATAAACTGCCATAAACTGTGTACATAATCGTATACCTTTAATCCCTTGCTGAGAGAAATATTAAGTCTCTTCTACAAGTTGAACAGACTGTGGATAGAGATCAGTTCAGAAAACATTGGCCCAAGGACTGTGTTACCTCAAAGCTTGTGCATTTTATGGCTTTTCATATTATTTCATTATAGAAACAATAAAGAAATGGAATAAAGTCATTTTGTATAATTGGTGTATCTATTTACATTATTTTATATAATTATATGAGCATGTATTAATTATATAGTGACTTGTCAGTATATAAATATATGATATACATTTATACAATATTAATTGCATATTTATGTAAGTTGAAAATTTGTGATAATTAGATATTTATATATTATCACATGGTGCATATAAACATATTTCTATATACCTATGTATATGTAATAAAATAAATATATAAAATTTTATGTTTAATGATGATACGATTTTTAAAAACCCAAAACCCTTCATCAGAATAGTAATTTTAGCTTTATCAACCATGATTTTACATTTATTCAGTTATTATAATGGTTGATATTGTATATTTTATAGAGTCTCCAGGGTTGGGCATCACTATTTTGGAATATGCTTTGAGGTCTTACGAGTAATGTGATATAGGACTGACGGCATGTCTTCCAAGGGACAGAGAATGTTAGGACATATTTCTCTGCCACCCAGGAACAAAGGAGGACATTTAGTGTGCCATTTAAAATGACAGATATTCATGTACAATTTTTAGAGAACTTGCCACCCATATTGCCTTTGTCTGCAGAGATCTCGTGTGTGGTGTCTTCGTCCTATTCTGAAACCCGTTGCCTGCAAACACTCCATTGAAGAGGTTTGGGACAAGGTAGAGAAAGGCAGTTATCGAGGAGGGATTATTCAGGGGATCCTCGCTGAAGACCCTGTGCTTCACAGACACAATCAGATGATTTGGGTTCTAATTCCATGATGAGAGTGAAATCCTCAGTGCCTTGTAATGTCTGTGTGACCCTGTGCAAGTCCCTGAGGGAATATACTGCCCTTCACACCACCTGCTTGTGAAGAATCTCTGTGGCTTTGAGAAATAAATCTGAATTTGACTGTTTTTCCTCAAAAGAATGAGTATGGAGAACATTAAATAGACTCTTAACCTTGTCATTGTTATTATAGTGAAAATACTCATTTTCCCATTTTACAATCCAGCCAAGTTGGTGGTTATTGCTTGTTTGCTCACTTTAAACAAGTGTTACTTCAAACACAGTGAGAGGCCCTGTGGGAGCCCTGAGCCAGGCAGGACTCTATTTTGTGGAACTGAGGTTGCTCTTGGGTGTAGTTAGCAACGTGAAGAGAAAACACGGTTTGTTGTTCATCTGAAATGTCTCTGGGAGGTGCACATGATTTAGGAACAGATTAGGTGTCTATGCATGCTTGGGGAATTCTCATATTCAGTTAATTTTAGAAAGAGTTTTTATTTAGAGCTGTCTTTATGCCAGTGCAGGGGCGGGACACACTACAATTACAGGTTTTTAGAAGGGTGGGCCCTTGATGACAGATGTAATTTCTACCCCCTCATTTCCCCCCAGTTAAAAGATTGCCATTTCAAGACGCTTTGAATGTGGCTTCATCCATTTTTGCACGTGAAGAATTTTTCTCGTCTTGAGATTTATGTAGGCTATTAGTCCAAAAGCACAGGGAACCAAGAGAACCAAGTTTTTTCCTTGTCCAGAGGAGAAAGGGTGTGGATTTTCTTCTCTTGATGGTAGAAGGCACCACCCTGAGCCTTCTAATTGCTAGTGTTTCCTGCTGTTGGGGCTGTAGGTTCATCTGGGTTCCTGTTCCTTGTCTTTCCCATAAAATATGTAAGATGTTTCGCATTTCTTAGGACGGATTTGTCCTTGCATAGGTTATGCCGAAGAAGCAAAACTGTATGTTTTTTTTCTCTCCATCTTTGGGTTTTAATCTTTTAGAAAGTAATTATTATTGTAAAGGAAAGACCTGGACACTGTTATTAGCTGCTTGATTTTGCAGAATTGAAGACTTTGGGTGGATAGGGATATGTTCCATCAGTCTCTAAATTATGGGATTCTGATTCCATATTCATTAACCTAAGCTTGGAGTGTTAGCCAAATTGAGGTTATCGTGAAATTCCAATTTTTTTTTTGGTTAACAAATAGTGTGTGTATCGTGTTTGTAAAAGTGATTCTTTGATTTTCCTTATTCATAGTGGTAATTAATTCTCCTTCAGTGTTACTCTAAAGTATACTGATAACAGCACTACCTTGTTAGGTTCATTGATTCCTTTTAAGAATTTTGAAGTGATAGGTATGGTGGCACACACCCATAATCCTAGCTGTTTAAAAAAACTGAGTCTGGATGAGTTTGAGGTCAATGTAGGCAATTTAGTGAGAATCTGTCTCAAAATATAATAAAAATTTTTAAAAGGTCTGGGAGGATATAGGTCACTAGTAGAATGTTTGCTTAGCTTGCACTCTGGCCAGTGTCCAATTCTCCTCACAGAAAAAAAAAATAAACAAATTAAGAAGAAGGTGAAGAAGAAGAAGAGGAGAGGATATTGAGCTGAGTATTATTAATCTTTTTTATATATGAAAAAACTATGCTTTGTACATTTCATACATTTAGAAGAAGGCAAATACAAGATTTATGAATCTCAAAGCAAATTCAGAGGCTTAACCACATTTAACCTCCAGCTGAATTCCTTGTGTGGTATATGAGAAAGGCTTTGTAACTCACAACATTTCTGTACACCATGGATGGTAATTTTGTTAGCAGAAGTGGCTCGATATTCTGTTTCAGCACTGTCATTGAATCTCCCAGCCTCTTTCAATTTTTCTGAATTTTGCATCATGTTATTTCATGCTCTAAAATAGAAATAAAACACTGCCGTTTGTCATTTCAAGTTTTTTGAGGAAGATAATGGAATGCAATGAAATAACGCATGGAGCTGGCATAGAAATAATTCTAGCAGGGAATCTCTCCAGTAGACTAGAATGCGCCCTGGGGCCATAATGTTATGTGAAATAAATCAGATACACAAGAATGAATATTGTGTGGTTTCTCTTGTATGAGAAACCAGGGTTATAAATAAAGGGCACAATAAATAGGAAGCCAAGATAGATCTCTCTCAAATGGGAAGAGGACCAAGAAACGGAAGGAGGAGAGGGAAAGGGGTTGAACAAAGAAATGAAAATTCTTTGTGTGCATGCTTCTGCTCCACAGGGAGCTGAACATACACTGTAAACGTGTAAGAATAAATTGTTTTCCAAGTCTCTTGTTGTCTCAGGCCTGAAAAGAAGACAGTCAAATTGAACGGTAGTCCACTTTTAGGAAGATTCATCTCATTGCAAAAGCTTGAAGACCCTTTGCCTTTTTAAAAAAAATTGACAGCCCTTCTATTATAGCCAGTTGTTTCGGGGTCAGTAGTAACATAAAAGTACATAATATCATAGTAAGAAAAATAAATAAGAAAGCAAAATTTTCAATAATTTGCCCTATTTCAATGCGTAACAATATGTTTTATAGTGTTCTGTATGTCAAAGTACTTCAGGTACTTATAATAGTAAATGATGTCACAAAATGTATAATACAGTGTTACCTCAGTTTATAAACTTAATACGTTTCATATTTCTGGTCATAAACTGAATTGGAAGAGAAGTGCATCAAATTTCCCTGTAAGGTGGATGTTGAACTAACCATTGTGTTTGATTTGATTCTCATCCAGTAGGTTTGCGACCAAAAATGTAGAAAGGATTCAGTTCATGAGCTGAGTCACCACTATACATAGTTTATATATTGACTTATTAGTATTATATTAGTATTATTAGACTTATTAGTATTTAATGTTTTCCATAGCTCTATAGATAATTATGCGTTTGTCATACAGATGGAGACCTTTGAGGAACAGAAGTGCCAGTTATATACTCAGCCCCTCACACTTGAGCTACTCTACATGACATGGGGACCTAAACACTGAACTTTTGAAGTGAATTATTCTCTGTGTAGAAGAGAATCAGCCTGTTCTTTACTGAAGAGGTTCTGGAGTGTTTCTTTGAATCTAGCAGTGGGAAGGAAAGACCATCCCATTTATGTCATTCTCTCTTCTTCCTTCATTACACATCCTTCCTAGAAGTGTTCATGATGCTGTTAGAACTGATCCTGAGAACTTACAGAGACCATATGCAGTGAAGGTCAGAAAAAACTGTTCAAACCTTGTTCTCTCCTGGCTCCACCAATAAGATGTTAGATGTTCATTTGGAAAAAATGAGATAAAGCCCAAAGCATTTATACTGTGGTTCCTTCACACACGACAGCCTTGCCATGATGAGCTTGCCTGAATTTGTCCTGGTCATTCCTGAATTTGGGGTATTAACTTTGTTATTTTTACCTATCTGGCCTTATGTTCACTTCCTGAACTGATTTTTTGAGACCAGACAGCAATTTCAAACCCATCCATGTCTTTGAATTCTCGAGTTGTCATATTCTTTCTGTTCTCTTGCTTCTACTGTAAGTGTAAGATTAACTGGCCTTTTCCTGGTCTATGATAAATTATTTATAGAATAATTTTATAGGGCAATCAATGTGCTGGTCACTTTTTATACATTATATGATGATGTAGCACAGGTCTTTGAAACTGCTATTGAGTCTTCCTCCTATTGCTGAATAAGCAAAACTGGGCACTGTTGGCTTGACTTCCTGGGTCACATGGTTAGTAAATCACAGCCGGTTCTTAAATTTAAGCCTGTGTGCATTAAAGGCATAGCTCTTGTGACCGAATCTGACTGCTTTCCATCGTGGATTAGGAAGACGGAGGTCCAGTGTTGCTGGCTTTTGTATAGCAGCTCCCAGCCCCACATGAGGTGATGTTGAGCACCGGGTTAAGAAAGTGGAAAGTGTGACCATGAATCAGTGCAGTGTCCATCAGTGTCTCTTTGTGTTTCTCAGTTCTCAGAGTCTCAGTTATTAAGGAAATAAGGTGTTAGGAGCTCTGAACATATATCCAAAGATATTTTGTCAAATCATGATGTACGAAGAACAAAATTTAAATTTCTTATTTCTTTGTGCTTACAAATATGAACTCATTTCTCTCATTAATTCTTTGTGGTAGGTGTTATCACATTTCTGACTTTAACACCTATTATAGTGGCAGAGAGAGGTTAATGATGCCAGAGAGTGTGTGGCCAGCGAATGATAGAGCTAGGAGTGAAGCACGATGGATGGACTCCAGAGCCTGTGACCTTCCTTCCAGCCTTTGAGGATGTTTCCGCATGCACACTGCTTTGTTTACTGCTTTTCTGGGAGAGCAAAGTCTCCTACAGATAATGAGCCTATGAAGAAAGCGAAACAGAACTAAAATTTGGGTTTACAGTCATGGCTGAGAGAACTGACCCTGCTTATTCTTATTCATAAAATTAAAGAGTGCAGATAGTGACAGCTGAAAATGCTGTAGCTCTTTCCAGCCCATAAACACAGGCCATTTGGTCTTTAGTATGTGCTTTCCTCACTCAAGAGGGAGATTATAACAAGTTCTTCTGTTTCACTAGATTGTGTGTGCGTAGGTTTGATATTCTGAAACTTTTTTCCTCATGCATGTTTGTAGTACATGCAGTTTGCAGTCATCTTGGGGAGTGAGTACATGAACATAAGGTAACTTGTTTATTTTTTAAATCCCCTCCTTTTTCTCCATCATTCCTCCTCTAATTTCCTTTCCCCCATTTTAATTCTTGTTAATATTATTAATCTTAGCTCATGCTTATGGCATATAATGTTTACATTCATTGAGATCATTAGGTTCCTGTACATGGCACATCTTTATTCTACTTATTTCTCCTGTCCTTCCCTCTCATCCCTCGCCTTTGGTCTCTTAGACTCCTTCACATTTGCAAGAGATCCATCCTCTTGTCTCCTTCTATCTGTCCTTTATTATTCTCTTTGTACTTTGCCTTACTTAAATGATAGCTCAGATTATAGAGCTCCCAAAATATAATCCCCGTGATCACTTAATGTTAGTACTAGATAATACTGTCATCAGACTTCAGGGTCATTTTGTCTCTTGGTTTGCATACATGTGTATGTGCATTTTTGACTATGTGTGTGGTAGAGAGACAGAGACAGAAATAAAGACAGAGAGAGACAGCAAGAGAGAGACAGACAGAAAAACAGAGAACAACAGAGACAGAGAGAGACATAGAGAGACAGCAATAGAGACAGAGGCAAAGACAGACAAATAGGGGAGAAGGAAACCTACAAAGGGAGGGAAGAAATCCTATCCCAGTTGGTTTTCCAGACCTGAATACAGACGTCAGACACCTTCAGTGGCGTGGAAGGGTTTTGGTATGTCTGGACATGGGATGAGAGAAAGACAACAGTGCGAAAGAGCCAGTTGCCACAGATGACTAGGCAGAGAAAATGTTCAGTGTTGCTAGGAGACCAGGTCTGCTGTCAGCTTGGGAATGAGAGCATGTCGGATGGAGGGCACTGTGCTGGAATTCGTGTTTGACATCAACCATTGAGTCACATACACCCCTGAAGCTGAGTCAGAGTCAGAACTGAAAGCACTCAGGAGTGTTTGTTTTTTAACCTTTGTTTTGTTACTCCCTTTTTATTATCATTATTATTATTATTATTATTTATTGGTATGGGGGGGATTGAACTCATGACCATGTACTTGCAAGGTAGGTGCTTATGCTGCTGAGCTAAATCCTCAGCCCCGTATTATTTTTCAGATAAAAAAATCATAATATAATACTGCATAGTGGACATTGAATGCTTAGAGATTTTCAGTGGTATCCTGAGAGATGGTACTGTGTTTTAAAAAACCATTCAGAGTGAAAAACTTTCTCCAAAATCTCCGTAAACACGGGAGTTTTTACTTGCTTGAATTCAGGGTTCCTTTGAGGTAGTAGAACCAATTGACCCAATTAATCATCACCTACGAGTTGAAGTCTGGGGCCTCTCTCTTGCTCTTAGGAGAAGGCAGTGAGTAGGATGCATCCTTACCTAAACTCAGGAGAACTCAGCACTGATGTCTGTCATTCTATCAAGCAGCCATGTAGCCTTGGACATCCATCGAATCTTAAAATATAGGTTTCATGTTCTTAAATGAATGAGGCCAGCATTGAGGATTACAATACTTGATGAAGTATTCAGCCTCATTTGGTTACAGGACCACAGACTGGTGGCCCTTACCGGGATCAGTTGACCTTAAGCACATGGGTGCCCAGGTTACAAAGTGGATTTGGAGAGGGATTCCTGAGCAGGCATGCCTACCTTATGGGAATCATAATGATAGCTTCCTCATCTTGACATGATTAGGCTAATCTTTCACTCTGTTGAAGAATTGTCCGACGTTCTATTTTGTAAGGCCAGGAAAGCACTTCAGGGAATGTTCTGGTGTGTGATAGCTTACGGTTAAGCGCACGTTCTCTTTCTTGTCAAAATTCCAGGGAGAAGGAAGCACTTGGCTCTCAAAATCTACAGCGCATGTCTGCCAAAGCACACAAAATCTCAAAATTAAGGACACATACCCTTAATGATTTCAGTGTGTAAGTTTGCATATGTATACATTTTGATCTTAAAATAGCTGGACGCCACCATCGCTGACGTTAAAAGCTGAGCCTGGAATAAAACAAACTCAAAGTTGTCTAAGATGTATGAACTTAAGAGATGAAATAAAATACTCGATTTACATCTAAAACTTCAAAATGTGGCACTTCATGTTATCGGGAACAATGCAAGACAAAATCATGTCCAAATTTCT
The DNA here is from genome assembly GCA_004027295.1 of Dolichotis patagonum. NCBI lineage: Eukaryota > Metazoa > Chordata > Mammalia > Rodentia > Caviidae > Dolichotis > Dolichotis patagonum. Next base: position 84,135 of record PVJX010003403.1, read on the forward strand.
CTGGAGGATTTCCCTGAAAAGTAGTTGATACTTCTGCAGAAAAAATGCTTTTGTGTTGAGAAGTTCAGCAATGAATCATACTAAAGTGCACGTTCAAACATATGGTTCCCCCAAAATGCAGCCTGTAGTAATTTTTACACAGGATGCATAGTCTGACTTAGCTGCTAATTCAAGGCCTCAAGATCTGACCTTGCCTATCTTTTGAGCTTCATTTCCTACTAATCTATAACTACTAGCAAATCTCTAACTACTAACTAAATGCCTCTCCTCTTTCTCTGTTCCTTTTTGTTTTGCTACCTGTCCAAATTCTACCTTTTTTTTTTTTTCCCAAGGCCTTCACTGATACACTGTTAGGGAGCTTTCTTAGATTCCTGTAGCTTATCAGAAATCCAATGTAGTCTTATCTGTGTCCATCTTAAGCACTTACTTCTTCTTACTAGTCTTCTATTCAAAACTGGGGTATGAGCTTGTTGAAAATAAGGGCGCTGCCAGCTTTCCCTCTGCATCACCCTCATAAGTGCTAAGAAGTGAGAGAGGAACAGATATGATCGCTGGGGACCCTGCTGTTGTCAGGTGTCCTCATGTGGGCCAAGTCCGAGCAGCACTCTGCAGTGCTGGAGGATAGATCTTAAAAACCAAGAGGGCAGCTCTTCAAAAGAGCTGACCCTCAGCAGAACTTTTCTAATTGTCTGCAGATTTGACTTTCTGAATTTATTTTCCTTTGTCGGTTGCACTATTTTTAATTTTGTTCTTCTCGTCTAATACAGGGAAGTAAGACAACATATAAGGAAGTGAAATGAAAGTCATGAAACAAGTGTTTGGAGATCAGAAGAGGGATTGGTTAAGGTGTTGTTAGGCTTGTGGTCACTTACATCTTTATCTTTTGTTCTTTACTCTAGTGCTTGTGCTAAGGTTGGTTCTCAAATATGATATAGATACAACTTTTCTAAATGTGGGAATAACTTTGTATTCTAGAAATTAGGGAATCTATCTTTAATGGTTTTAGTGATATGAGTAATGCAGAATCATTGTGTATTAGATTTAAATTCAGAATCATCTGGATAAATGAGATCTTAAGATTCAGTGATCTAATGGCATATTACTAGGTAAGGACCTGATTGAATGATTTAAAGTCATATAGTTTTCCCCAAAGTTTCAAGGGTAAAATTCAAGTGCCATAACTTATACTTTAAGTGTCCTATATTTTACTTAATGAAAAATCACTTGGTGTACTCACGGCTTCAATTACTGATTATTCCTCTGTAAAATGAACCCCCATCAAAGGCATTTTTTCTGAAGACTTGCTTATCATTTTAAAACTTCAGGCCAAGGACTTGCAGCTGTAGACACAATTCTTGAACAGTGCTCTTTGTAGCTCATTTGAGGTCTGCCTTAGTACAACGAAAGCAAACATCTTTGGCCGCACTAGAGTTCTCCTCCTTCAGCTCACACTCCTTCCGCATCCATTCACCAAAACTTCTCAGATGAAGTTCATTCACACTGCTGTAATCTGAGCCTTTGCAATTCTGGCCCTACTGTTCACACTTGGGACCCTTTTCTTGCCCACACTTTCTGGGTCCAGCACTGGCATGGTTCTTCATTTGTACCCAACAGGGCTGCTGGAGTCGTCACAGTTTCCAGGTCCAGTGACGGGATGCAGTTCTAGCTTTGGTGGCTGGAGACCCTCATGCATCCCTGTAGCAGATTAGCTCAAAATTGCTTGGAAGTTGTAAAGAGGCAGACTTCGAGATTTGCTATGAGAAAGAGTGTTTTATCAGGTAGTATAGGAATGGATGGACTTGCAAACTGTGGGGTGGATTTCTTATCTGTAGCACTGAGGTGGGGGGAGTTAAAAGCTAAAGTAAATGAGTGCTCAGGTTTCCTTCTAGCTCTGTTGTGACTCTGTAGTAAGCTACTCAAGAGACACAGGCAGGGGCTGTTTTTAATTTTTTTAATTGAAGTGTTTACATACACGCGGAAAAGTACAAAGATTATAAATCACAAAGTGAGTATCCGTTTAATGACTGTTTAAAAGTATCCCTATCATTTCAAACTCCACATTAGATATATGTGTTTATTACAGACCGATTATGCTGATAGTAAAAGTTGGACACATGTTACTGTTATATTACCTCCCAACCTGTGATTTTCTGTTAGCTATTTCCAAAGTGTTATAAATAGATTTGAAAAATAGTACAGAAAACAGTAGCTTTAACTGCAATATGAAGCTGTTTCAACAATGATATTGGAGTAATGTTTACTATTTATGGGATAAAATATATTCATTGTAGATAATTTGTAAAGTACGGAAGAGCAGATACAAGAATCTAAGAAACCAATATTCAAGATCACCATCCAGATTTAACCATGGGTAACATTTTGTTTAATTCTAGTTCACATGCCTATTTCATGTGTTTAATTCTATTTTACATTGAAACAGAGTTGGATCACAATGTGCATGTTCTTCTGTAGCTTTTTAATTAAAACTGATAAAGTTATATGTTTAAACTGTTCAATGACTGTAGTATAACTATTTTATGAATCCTTTGGGGTGTATTTAATAAATTCTTGATTTATTCTTGTACTGCCATAAATATTGCATGATAGTCATTACTGTATTAAAATATTAGCTTTCTATCATTATGATTCATTCATAGAAGTAGAATTACTAGTTCACAAACTATATACCCTTAAAGGCATTCTACATGTATTGCCAGTTGTCCTGTAGGAAATTCACACCTAGAGTCACTGTCAAGTCTCTGGATTATGCTTGAAAGTATCAAAGTTGGATGGATGAAAATTAATCTTGTCTTAATATGCATTATTATCAATATGAAAAATATTTAAAAAAATGTTTGTTTCTCATTGAGCATCATATTCTATGTTACTGAAGTCTCATTCTTATTAGTGTACACGATTTTATGGCTAAGTGTGCAATACATTTTCTAGTTCACATTCCTTTACATTGCTTATCACTCATACTCAGATCTGAAGTGTGATTTACCCAGTACTAATATGATATAAATCCTAGGTACTAGAAAAATTATATTTTTCTTTACTCTCCAATCAGTCTTTCTCAGTTTTCAACTTTTCTCCTTGATGTTAACACATGTATACCTAGAAAAATGCATGAATAGTACAAGAAGATGGTAGTAAAATAGCCCCATAATGTTTTTAAAATTCTCACTTAAATAATATGGCATACATGTAATTATTTTATTTGTATTTTTAATAAAACGGTACAGCATTTGTCAACCAATATTTGTTCACTGATTAGTATAATTCAGGATTAGTATAGTTGTTAATTGGATTTGCATGTCCCTAATACTGCAGGGACTTTTAACTGATTTCCCAGAAAGGATCTCTGAGTATTTTAATTTATTGTTTGTTCCAGGTGACAGATTCCTTTTAGGGACTGGCACTGAGGAGTTTGTTTATTGTACCTGGTAAAATGAGGTTTCAACTTAACATGAACCCTGTAAAGGGTTTTATTTTAGCACTTACATAGTAAACATCTGCATACTAAGTACTTAAAAAAGGCTGTGATAACTAAAACGCCATGGTTTTACTTAGTTCCTCAGTTTCAGTGCAAATATGTCATCCTGGAACATACTTGTATTTATTGAGGAAATTGGGTACTTTAGATTTGATGGATCTCTTGGAAACTAGTGGAAAAAAAATGTTTTAGAATCCAGACTCAGAGCCAAGGTTTCCTTACTAAGATTTCCTTAGTTATTTTCCTTGATGTAATTTATTCACTTTTAAAGTATTTAAACAATTTTGTGCATTCTACGTGTCATATGACTGAGATGCTGTGTTCTGGTCTGTTTGAAGATGAGTATTTGTGACTCAATTAGGAGGTAATGAAGTGAGCACAGTGCACATGCATAAAAATTGGAGCCCTAGCAAGAGGATGGAATTTGAGGCAAGTTTGAGGTAATGGAAATTCCCACTTCAAGCAGACAATGTGTTTTCACTAAAAGACAGCTTTTTTGAAAAGCCTGTCTATTAATATAGACTATTTGACCTAAGAGCTTTTAATGAGTGACATGGAAATGTCTACCTATAGATGTCAAGATTCTTTGACTAAAAGCTGTCACCTCTTTGATGGACCAGTGGCCACTCCCTCCTTGGCTTTAACTGTTAGGACAGTGCTGGAGCAAAAGAGGCGAGGCAGTGTGATTAAAAGAATTTCCTGGGCACTGATACAGAGGGCACATTCTGTTTTTCGTGACTTCAGGCACTTACTGGATATTCTTAGTACCCACTTACCGAAATGCTAGCAAGGGAGTTGAGCCAGAAGCTTTCTGGAGCCCCTTCTGCATTTCCTATTGGGCAAAGATTTCTGAAAGAAGAGAGCATAGATGAAGACAGTCTCATCCATTAGCCACCAACTCCTCCAAGTCACTTAAATCAAGTCACCGGAATCAGCAACAACAACGATACACCTATATGTGGTCAGTATGACTTCAAAATGTTGAGTGGTACTTGGTCCTGTAATTTTTCCTCTACTCTTCTAAAGGATTCTTGCTTGCAATGGTCCCTCCGCATCCCAGCAGTCTTTTCACAGCCCTGGGATTCTTGCCATCAGCACACAAATCTACCTACATGCACCCATTTTAAAACACAGTAGCCACATTTCGTCTCACCTTATTAGTACATTTTTAAAAGCTTGTCTGTACTTGCTGTCCCCACCTCTTCTCCAATATTTTTCCACATTTCATGCTAATTGGATTTCCATCTACACCACTGCACTGAAATGTCACTCATAAAATTCACTAGTTGTCTGCGCCTCCCTAGAGCCAGTGGCCAGTTGTCTTCAGCCAGCGTTCTTGATCTCTCAGCAGCATTTCACTCCCATGACTTTGCACCTTGGACTCCTCCCTTCTTCAGGAACCTTTTCCTCCACCCTTGCTGTTTGCCTTCTGTTTAACTGACTGCTTTCTCTCTGTCTCCATTGTTGGTTCTTTGAATTGAACACCTGAACGTTGCCCTTCAGGGTCTCATTCATTGAAGAAATTTATAGAATTTTAAGTCAAGAAAAACTAGAAAAACTGATCAGGTTATAAATTTTACAGAGAAATACTGTTTGGCTGGAACTTAGGGTAGGTGAAGAGGAAGTTTACCTATCGAAGAAGCTTAAAATGTCCAATGAAATGTCTAAGATATATTTTGAGGTGAGATAAGGATTTCCAGGAACTGTGAAATCAGTCTTTTTCTGGGGCTTAAATTGTTGATATTTCAGTGGCTAACTCTGTGATTTTGGTTAACTCGCTAAGTCTCATACTGAAGGTAACAATTTCATTTTATTTTAAACCCAAATCTTAGCAGTGTCCCAGAAGAGAAAAAATGAACATATCACCATAGATGCTATTGCTTTGGGGGATATACTTTCTGCAGAATATACACTAGGATCTAAGATATGAGATTAAACTACATTTACACCTGTTTAGCTAAATATTCAGTGAACTTCCAATGTGGCTAAGACACTGATGGGTCAGGCTGTCTTGCATAAAGGTACCAGAAAATAGATTTTTCCACTGAACACTTGAAGGTGCTGTCTAAGAAAATGGTGACTTCATTAATGCTAAGCTTTCCATAGTTTCTCAGGATATGGCCATGGCGTGGTATCTAAGAGTTTAGTTTTTTGTAATAAGAACTTAAATCTTATTTTTTTAAAACTTTTTTTCTTTCTTCTTTTCCCCCCTTTTCTTTTCTTTTTCTTTCTTTCTTTCTTTTCATTTTTGTATTTGCAATCTGGTTTGTAAAAGTCTTACAAATTATATAGCAGTAAATTGATTACATGTAAAACCATGAACATGTTGGAGGAATAAACATGACCAGTGAAGAAAAAAATATACTTTATATAAATCAGAAAATGGAAGTCTTTACACAACAAAATAGGTGACCCTTTTAAGTGAGAAACCTTCTTGCGCAGGAAATTGCAACTTTGACTCAGGGAACAATGCTGTCTGCCTCTTCTTCAGAAATATAGAATTGGAAAACTGGGCAAGCTGTAGTTCTCTAAAGAAAAGTAATACTGTCATGTAATATTACTCCATGTAACTTTTCTAGCTCCTCAGAAATATTGAAAACTAGGTAACAGGTTTTATGTCACTTTATCGTTTAGAGTGCGCCAAGTTTACCACATCTAGCATTCCTAGTATCCAAAAAGTTTTGTGGCAGAAAATGTGGTAGCAGATTTTCCCCTCAACTTCTGCATGTATCCAGGGAATTGAGCATATTTCTTTGTGGCTAGAACACTGAGAGCCTTGCAAGGTGCAAGGTGACTCCTGGCCTTGAGGTGTGTGGAGCCTAGTAATGTTTGGGTGGGTGGAATAAGGTTAACTTTCAAAACTTCTTTCCAGTTCTTGTTGCTTAGCTGTTGCTTTTAGTTTTGATTGTTAATGAAATTCATCCAAGATAAACATGCAGATCCTCCTGTAACTACAATGGGTTATATGATGCGATGTCAATGAATCTATGGTTAAGTTGAAAATAATATATTTCTGAATATCATAACTTAGTAACACAATACCTGATAAAGTACAAATATTTACAACTAAGAGTGTATATGTCACTGCCTCTGCTGAGTATCATAAGAGAGTATGGCGCTTATATATCACTAACCTAGGAAAAGATCAACAGCTGAAATATGGTTACAGCTCAATACATACTGCTTTTGCAGTGTAAACTATGAAATCCTAAGTCAAGCATTGTAACTTGGGGACTATCTGTATTTGTTACTGAATTCTGTATCGATCAGGGCTTTAGCTAGAGAGATTTTTTAGTTACAGTAGAATTCCTCAGGAGGAGGAATAGGAAAAAATATGTCCTTATTGATTAATAACACTACTATAAAAGTGACACTCTTAAATCTCAGTGGTTAAACCTTATTTGTTTATACTTCATATAAAGTCCAGGGGTGGTGTGTGGCTGTTGAGAGGACTCTTCTTCTGTAATCTTCAACAGATAACTTTGGAGCCGGTCCTGGGCAGTGATTTTGGTGAGCCATTTGTAGATAACAGAACAGAGAACAAAGGATCCCATAGGTGGTTTTAATGGGCTATGCTTGGGAATGATATATATATATATATATATATATATATATATATATATATATATATATCATATATATCTATATTTTGTTTTATAAATGATTTTTGTGGACACAGAAATGTAAAGACTGTAATCCCAGCACTCAGGAGGCTGAGGCAGGAGGATTATTTCAAGTTGGAGACCAGCCTGGCCTACAAAGTGAGCTCAAGCCCAGCCTGAACTGCATAGATAGACCCTGTCTCAAAACGATGAGAAAGAGAGAGAGCGCGAGAGGAAGAAAGAGACTGAAAAATATTTGGTGCCTAAATGACAGGAAACATATTTAGTGAACATATTTAGAAGACGCAGTCATCAGATACAGACATTGCCTGGTCCTTGGGAATACTTGATTCCCTGGTAGAGTGATTCTCTCCCGCAGATCTTGGGCGTCACATGCTGGTTCACCGGGATTATTGAGGGAGGTTGTCCTCCAACTGGGGAAAGCAAAATCGCAGACTCATTAGGCAAGTGTAGACTTTCCCTAGTAGATGGAGTTAGCTAAAGGGGCCTTGCAATTTCCCATTAGACTCAACAAACCTGCCTTACATTTCAATTTTGTTCTATACCAGAAGTCTATGCCACAAAATGTCAAGGTTCACCTATGTCCCCTCGTACTGTAATATCCCTCTCTTACTTTCACTACCAGGAACTTGCTTGAGACCCCTTGCTCATATAGGGGAGAGTTGCAAGACGGTACTATCAATTAACTTTCTGTGGCTGCACACAACACCGAATATACACCATTTAAAGAAGGAGAGATTAATTTTGGCCCACAGTTTCAGGGGAGTCAGTCTGGTCAGCTAACTCCAAAGCAGGAACACCGTAATGGAAGGGCATGGTAGAAGAAAACTGTTTAGTTAATGGTACTTGGGGAAGAACTCCAGAGAGGAAAGGCCCAGAGGCAGATACAGTACCCCAAGTCATACCTACATAACCTACATAGACATATCCAGCAGGGTGCTTTTCTTGACTGGCTAGCCATTTCTTAATCTAATCATGTTGACCAATCGGGATTAGTGAGCATAACTATCAGAATCAAATTTTATCTTTTCCAAACGTGAACTTCTTTGCTTTTATGAATTTATGCGTTTGACTCTGTCATCTCAACAGCAACTAGGGTTGTGCAGGTGTTTGTTCTCCACTGGTTCCTGGTGCCCTCAGGATTCGCTAGGACACCACTGAGTCTCGGTGAAAACATTGCATAAATACAGATGTGAATGCATAAAGACTGGAAATGTGTGGGAGATGTTAACTGTATCTATATCAAGTTACCAGCTACCTCCTCGTTGGGTCTGTTTCTCAGTACTGGTATCCTGATGAGATTTACTGTACATGGCAGCCGTCAGCTTGGCCTCCCCAGCACAGCCTTGTCACTGATTCCATTTCCAAGAAGGCCCCAGAAATTTATGAAATTGTGTCCCTGAATTTTGTTATTGAGAACACTAAAATTATTGTTTTAGTTTTTAATTACTGTGGAGTTACATTTAAGCATAGTAGATTGGTAGTTAAATACAGACACACTCATCGTGAAAGAAGAATGGAAGATCCTCAAATTCCTTTCTTGCAGAAAATAAGAAATCAGCTGCTCTCTTTGAAGCCTCAATCTGTGTTCTCTTAATACTCACCCTGAAGCTCCGGAGGGTCTCCAAAGGTCACCGCACGTAATTTACTGCAACAACTGGGAGGAGACAGACATAGTTCTGTCACAGAGCGTCACCAGTCGACTATTTGGTATTGTTTTTGTTTTTTGGACACTACTGTTTGAGTCTCTCAGAAAGCATGTACCTGGTGTTTATTAGCATGTTTAACATGCGAAGAGAGCCTTTCCCGTTTAAAAGTGCAAAACAGAGGTCTAGAATCAAGTGTAGAAGTGGCTTTTTCAAATAACTTTGATACTAAGAGGTGTTTGGGGTGGCTGTCCTATTTAAGAGACCCATTAATCCTGTTCCTAATGAAATTGCCAAATGTGTTGACCAGAGCAAGAATTTAACAAAACACATTTGTCTCAAGAAGATTTGCTGTAGCGTTTGGCCTCCTGAGAGGTAGAATGCTCTGCTCAGGCATGGAAATGATTAATGCTGTCTCTTTGTGTCAGACTGTGGATTTACATTTTAAAATTCTACAGCTTGTGTTATCTGCAAACTATGTGTCACTGACTAACTAGAAGCAGCCTGTCCTTTAGCTACATTCCACCAGGGATTATAAAGCAATTTATTAAGGTAGAACTCCTAATCTTCAAGTAAAAAATCTCAGAATCCATTTTGGGGGAAAAGGGGTTGGGACCAGCTACTATGATTTCACAGAAAAATGCTTTGGCATAATTTTTTTTTTTAGTAGAAATCTTGATAGTAGATAGTACTTAAAAGTAAACAGGCTAAATTGATCATTAGGATTTGCATATAGCTCCCAGCTACTCTTACCTGTATACTCTTGATCTCAATTCTAGAATCATCCAACCTGGTCATTATGCCAGGTTCTTGTCTCCATTTGAGTAGTTGGTGGCTGGAGTGTGTCATGTTTAGATATGAGAAATTGTATAGATGGAGGGAAAAACACTCGTACTGAAGAAAGATACTGTTTTTAGACCCATTTTACAGATGATAAATACCAGGGCACAAAGAAATAAAGTAAACTGCCCAAGGCCATACAGCAAGCAAACAGAAAAGCTTGTATTCCAACACAAGAAGTCTCTTGTGCTCTTAAAATGCAATAAAAGCCAGGCACAGTGACACACACCTGTAGTCTCAGCTCTTTGAAAGGCTGAAACAGGATTGGGAAGTTGAAGCAACCTTGGAAGCATAGTGAGAATCTGTCTGTTATAAAAGAAAATTTTAAAAATGCAATGGTTACACATTTTAACACTATTAGCATTGTTAGTAATCAGTAAGTAGTCTCTAGAAACCCATTCAACCCGTGGCATAAAAGTTTAGATGTTTTGCGTTTGATGTGTAGTGTGATATTGTAGGTGGCAGTGATTTTTAGTCACTAGAGAATGAGAGATTGTTTATTCTGCTTGGTTTTGTTAAACGAGGCTATGCTATACAAGTCATTGTGAGACTAGAGAGTTCAATAAACTCTGTTTTGACGATTGTTTCAGGAGGTGTTATGTCCTAATTATCTGTTTGTGGTATACGACCCAGAATTTGGAAGTGCCAAAGGCCAGGTTAACATAAGGAGCTATGGAATTCAGAGATTAATGCTGAGGCAAAAAACAACATGCCCAAGAACAAAGTGACAGTATTTCAACTGATTTTGAAGGAAGGGTGGTATGTGAACCCAGCTGGCAAAAAATCACTCTTTTAAGGAATAATAAGTTACCTGGATGCAGTCAGGGAAAGTCTTAGCAGAAAGGATACAATTCCCTTTGTTACCTGTTGAGGAACAGAGGTAAATCGAGATTAGAAAAATACATTGGCATATCAGAGAGGTCCTCAAAGAGAAAGAAAATCCAGCTTTCATTTGAGTACCCGTTTTATGCCAAGTGTACCACATGCTTTTTCTCATGTAATTTCCACAACCACAAATACTTGTTTTGTTTTCCTTTCTAAAAATGACCTAGAGAGGAGGGACTTTCTCAGGGTTAGTCATGTGTTAGGATTTGACTCTCGTCTTGCCCAGATCATAGCATGTGTTCCTTCCATTTTATCCTAATTCCTTTTTTCCTGAAGATAAGGACAAACCATAACAGATTTCTTAAGACTGAAGTACCCAATCACGAACACCAGGTTATCTAATATGTAGAAGAAGATAGGAGCAAAAGGCTCCAGTAATTTAAGCAGAGTATTACAAGAGAATATAGAATAAGAAAAGCTAGACATTGTGGAATTAATCTCTTCTAAGTTAGTATTGTTTAGATTTTGCTGAAGTACAGCATTGGTAAACACAGACTGGGTGACCTATTTTATTTTTGTCTCTGAATTTTGTGATTGAATCTACATTCTCACCTTTCCCTAGGCCATTATCCTTCCTGACATTTTCTTGTGAGGATTTCTTACAAAGAATATAGAACCATGTTGCAAGAAATCAACTTTATCCCTAAGTTCCTAGCGTGAACCTTTAAGTGAAATATGTGTTGTTAATGGTTGTGACTTTTCCCTCAGTGGCGATCAGTACACAGGAAGTTGTTAAGCACAGCAATTGTGTAAATGCTATCCTGAGGCACAGACAAAAGGAACTGGAAGAGAGCTTCTCAGCCAACTGTAGGAGAAATAAGAAAGGAGTATACAGAAAGAAAACATTTCAGTTTTGTTGTAAGCTTACCTTGGTTCAGTTTTTGGATGCCCTTGTGGTTAGAAATGGTGTCCTTGACTGTCTTAAGGCCTCTGAACTGAAGGACTAAAGCAGGCTGTTAGTGTTCCATAAAGGTTATCAGAGTAAAACAAACCATGTAGTCATTTCGTGTTCACCCATTGATTAAATAGTGGAACAGAATAGCACCTATTCCCTCGGGAATAGTCTTTGAGGAAGTAGACTTCAGCGTCTACACTGGGCCATTATGACTAAAATACTTAAATGGAGGTAAGGAATGACTGGCAGAAAGCACTGACAGCATTTTAAAAAGTGGAATTGTACTTAAAGCAACTGAGAGCGAAATGCTTTCATGAATCATTGTTCAAAATATCCAGGCAAGTTTTCTCTGTTCTCTGAAGTCTGATTTGGCTTCCGCTGTTTCTCTAATTCCCACAGAATTAATATGTGAACTTGAACAAATTTTGTGTTCACTTAAAACCTTCACAAACTTTGCACTTTTGGCAGCTGAATGGATTCCAAGTTAGATATAGCTTCCTTATAAATCTCAAACCTAATTTTAAAATAGATTTGCTGGATTTAGATGCATATTTCACTAGTAATGGCAGGTATTGTATTATTCTAGGGCCATTTCTTTTCCTTAACCTCCAGGCATTTTAGGAACTTCAGAGTAGTGAGTTTTAATAAATAAGGTGCTTCCAAAGGCTAGTTCAGGAAAAACATTTCCAGCTGTTTGTTGGAAGCCTAGGTATTTCTCAAACATTAGGTTAGCCTGAAGCAAAATGTTCAAAACTTTCAAGTTTAAGTGACTTGCATAAAGGCTTGTTCTAGAAAAAAACTGATTTTGTTCAAAACTTTAAAATCTCATCCATTCAAGATTTATCTGAATTTCTTCATCAGTCACTCTTTCTTGGTAAAAATTCTTCTATTTCTTCTAAGATTGAGATTAGCTGTTAGAGTTTCCCAGTGTAACTCATATAGAATCATGACATCACTGCTCTTTGGCCTTGTAAAATTTCAAATTATGAGCAGAAGTCCTTACTATGCAGCCTAACAAGTCCAGTGGATGATGTCTGAACAAGAACATGCTACAAAAAGAGCATAGTTAAAGTTCCTGCAGAGGGTTAAAGAAGGTCACAGTGATTTGTTTTGTTTTCTGGTGCTTTAGCTTACATTCACCTCTGCATCCCATCCTAAAGATGCTGCCAGAATGAGGGTGCCGGTGTTAGTACAAAAGGAAGCCAGTGTGGTTGAAAGGGCGGAGAACAAATAGAGTAGTGGTGAATGACGCTATACCTTGTGGAGAGCATTCAAGGGAAGGATATAATGATGAATAGGAAAATGTCACTTTTTCCAATTCTAGCAGTTCATAGTTTTCTCATTACCTTGATTTTTTTTCTTTTTTTTCTTTTTTCCACATGACACTATGGTTGGAGACTGGGAGGAAAGGCCCTCCATGACTAAAACCAGTGACCAATCCAATTTTCCACCCTCCAGTGCCGGATGACAGTTACTTGCTTTTGATGTTGCCTGATAGAGCTGCACTGGGAATTTGTTACTCAGTCTGTCTTCCTGAAATGTTTACGAATCCCAGAGGGAGCACCTACCACGTGTACCAGCTGTGCAAAAGCGTGGATTGCACAGAGACTTGTGGCTCGAGGGACTCACAATCAGGGCGAGAGGTAGACCAGAAGACAGATCAGTATGCTATTGTGGCCCAGGCTGGGGATAACACAGGCATGCCACAGAGCCACAGAAGTACAGGTTCCAAAGCCACTGTGGCTTTGCCCGCTGCCACAAAGCAGGCTGCTGCCTCTTGGTTCCTGCTTCTGCTTTGTTGCTCAGCCTTTGTACTAGGCAGGTCCTAGGATGGAAAAATAAATATCAGTGGCACCTAAGGCACCCACAAAATGTCCTAGGTAGCAGGAAGCAATCTGTGAAGGTAGTTACAAAGTGGAGTTTCAACACCGCATGTGGATTGCTGGTAGCAGGTAGGAGAACTCCGCTTTCCCAATCTGTTGAGCTAAAAGGACACCAGAGAAAGAAAGAAGCTGGATCATGTCACTGTAAAAACTGCAGCGAAAATCAATTGTTTTCTCCTGAACTAAATTTGGCCTTTGTGTAGCGAGGTTCCTTTGCTTGTGTGCCTTCTCTGGTCTTTCCCAGCAGCCTTTTATTATTGGAGACAGAACACTATGACCCTTCCACAGGGTTAAAATAACAACAGTAGCTGGAGTGAAGGTGGAGTTTTGCTGACTGTTTCCTCCCTATGGCTTGCTGTCTGCCTCAGCAAAACAGGGAGGCTTTCTACCCTCGGCTTCTAGCACATTGTTGAGCCTGTCAGGGCAACTAAGTCTCTCTTCCTCTTTTAAGCTGATGAAAACCTTTCAGCCTTTCTATCCTTCCTTCCTCTGTCTCTTTGCCCCTCACTCCCCCTCAGCAGCCAAGTTGTTTTTAGCATTCCTGGGACCATATACTCCCCATTCCATCTCAGAACTTTGACCCGGGTTTGAAAGTCCAAGTCTGACTCTTGTCATTCCTTTGGGTCTTTTACTCATTGCGCGTGGGTGGGGAGGATTGGGCAAAGCAATGGTACCCATTGTCTTTGCTGCTAAGTTAATATGGTCCTTGAGAAATCTGGCAAATACTACTGACCTGTACCCCAAGGATACACCTTATCCCCATGCTCTTGGGCAAGGACTGTTTCAACAAGTCAGTTAACAAACACGGACTGAAATCTATGTACACCTCACTCTGCTGCCTCTTACAGATGAGTGTAGAAGAATACTCAGTATCCTCATTTAGAATGGATCAGGAAGGTTCGAGGTGATTCTGGAAATTTCCATACTCCCTTCCGCAGCAGAGAGGAGCAGGAAAGGAGAGGAGCATCTGTCTTTGTTTTTGTTCGCTTCATTTGCTTCTGTATTTCTAATGCCCTTGTCTTCCAAAACTAGATCCAAAATCAGTTTCTCGCTTTTATCCATTTCAGGGTAGGGGTGCACCTGTGCATTCTTGCAGGGCTGACAGGATAAGATAGGAGGCGGGCACAGGAGCTTTCAAAAAGAGACCCTCTGCAAACAAGACTGACATGCTGCTGCTCTCTGTGCACACACACAAATACAAAGCCCTGCTGCTCAAAACGGCCCCATCAAGAAAATAATCTCTACTGCATATGCTTATGGACTGGCGCAGCAGTTTTATGTAAAAGATGAAGAAAATGAAAACATGCACTAAGTAAGTTGGACCCAGGTTAGAAACTTATGACAAAGCTGACCTTTCAGATCGATGTGCAGCAGTGACCACTGTCTGGCCTGTAGGCTGCACACGTACTCAGGAGGTCCCAGGGTCAGCCCAGCTCCCAGCAGTCTCAGTCACTGTTAAGAAGTCGTCATTAGGCAAGGCACGCATGGCTTCAAGCACATCTTTGGTAATTGCTATGTCAGATTGTCCCTGCATATCTTCAGAAAGTTGCTAGTATTTTAGAGCTGGTGTTTTGCCCTTAGAAAAATAAGTTTCTTCACTGCTCCAGCTAATTCTTCTTTCCGTTTCCAAGAGGTGGCACTCATTCCTGTAGTAAGCATAGATGTGTCCACAGTGCCGGTCTGGGGTCAGCTGCCGACCAGCCTCCCCGTGGAGACGTTAACTGCTTCAACTATGTTTGAAGATTGTATTTTAGCCTGGGCTTCTGCTAAACGAATTAACGACTCCAGCTGTGATTAACTTCTACTTTACCTTTATATGTGAAACTTCTCCTAAATAAATGATAGAATAGTAAATAAATTTTTAAAAAAGCGACCCTCATCCAACTTTCTGACACTCAGAAAGTACCCTTCTGCCTCTGGATATCTTCCTGTTTTTTCCTCTCTTTCTCTATTTCCTGCTTCTATGGAATAATACTGTTAGCAGCCACAGTTTGGATTTTACAGAACTGTAGCTGAATTTAAAATTGCCTGAAAGGAAGGCCTCGCAGGCACCTGCTCTCTGCCAGAGGGTTCTGTGAGATGGAGCTGGGCAACTCCATCTTAGCAGTTGTATCTTGGCAACTCTTATTTTCTATGAGAGTCCACACTTTTGTCCCCAATAGCCACCCGTAGGAAAGCCCTAGAGGACCAATACATGCTTGAGATGGACCAGTGATATAAGATTCTATCTCAAGGGAACCAAAAAGCTGAAGATTCTTGGTGGGAGGGAGGCTTCAGGGACAGTTATGACAGGCACGAAGCAGTTTGACCCAGGACCAACCAGGAGGTAGAACCACAGGCTTCAGCTGTTGTCCTGAGACTTAACTTCATACAGTTCTTATTCCTAACCTTAGCAACCTGTGGCGATTGAATGTCACATGCATGCAGATCACTCATGCTATTCTGATAAAATGCAGTTTATTTTGCAGGTCTGGGCTGGAGTCTGAGCTTCCCATTTCTAAAAAGTTCCCAAGTAATGCTTTTGTATGTATTCTGAGGATTATATTTTAAGTAGCAAGACTGTAAGCCACTGTTCATTTAAAAAAAAAAAAAAGGAAACCAGATATTTAAAGTTAATCCTTCCAATTTTTTAAAATTGATTTATGGGTATTGCAGACATCCGCCGTTAAATTCCATCTCTTTCTGCTCCCCTTTCCCCTTCTCCTCCTCCTCTGTCTGTCCTCACAGTTGGCAGCTGCTTCGCCAGTGCTCTCTGCTAGAAATGAATCTGAGTTACCCTGGGATGAGCTCACATTTTCCAGAAACATGTTTCTCGTCTGCAGTGGAGGGAGGGTCTGTTTGAACAGTTGAGGCCTGGGAAGTGTGTGCTTCATAAAAGAGGAGTCTGGACTCAGCCCAGATTTGAGGCAGAGGGAGCGAGAAGGCCAAGGCAACGTGTGTGCTTTTCCTATCCAACCTGCTGGATTTACAGAAACCGGCCGCGTGCCAACATCTAAAGCATCTCAGGGAACCGCTGCTAGGAACGTGGCTGTTATTTCTGCTGGTACCTAGAAGCCTCGTTATAGATGAAAGCTCTTGAAGAGGAGATGGATTAACCAGATTATGCTGATGATTTCTTGAAATTGTGTTTCTTATAGATAAGGCTTTGTAGAGAGACTCCCAATGTCAGATGTTCTGCATAAAATGAAAATATTTGCACTTTCTCAAAATTCAGTTAAAAAAGAATCTACTAGGAAGAGTCTATTATTAAAACTGCATCTTTTCCCAAAGGCTGTTTACTGAGCACGTATTATGTGGACCTACGTTGAGTACTTGGGAATACGGTGGTGAATTAAAAGGCAGTCATTGCTGCCCTAAGATCCAGATTAGGTGGATGGACAGTCACCTAACAAGTTGTGTTAGTCTACTTGGGCTGCCACAGACATTTCTTTTCTTACTCATAAGGAACCTAGAAATTTCCAGTTGTTTTGGTTTCTGATGAGGGCTGTCTTCTGGACTGACAAATGCCAACCTTGTTTCAATGGTCCTTCTTTAGTACACACACGCGTGCGTGCACACACACACATACACGGAGAGATGGAGAAAGGGAGAAGGAGAGAGCGAGAACAGTCATTTTGCATCTCTTTTATTAAACCTACTAATCCTGTCATGTCAAAGCTCTATTTTAATGGTCTCACCTAAGTAGAATTACTTCCTCCAAATACAGCCAGACCAGAGTAGAGTTAGGGCCTCAAGCTAGGGCTTCATATGAGTTTGGGAAGGGAACACAAACGTGTAGTCCATTTCACAGGTAGACACACAAATAAAATCCAGCTATGGAGTGTGTTGTGTACCGTGAAGGAGAAGGCAGATGTTCCCTGTAGAGGTGTAGTGTGTGGGATTGCTTTTAAAGATTGCTTTTATTGCCCACCGAAAATAGAAATCAGAAGAACCAGAGAATACAGTTGAGAATTATGTTTTTTCTTGGAACCCTGTTTTATTTGTACTTGCTTTACCACCCACACAATAATCTTTAAAGAGTATGTGATGCTTTTGTGAAATGTAACTATGACCATAGACTGACTCTTGAAATGTAATTACTAGATGCCTGAATTTGGAGTTCTGGTCCTTTTGGTGTTCAGTGAAACTAGAGAAAAGGGAAAAGAATAGAACTTCGTGCCTGGCAAGAGTTCCTTTACCAGACACCATTTAAACATCATCATCATGATGTTTTATCATCTCAAGGCTCTTGTAACTGTGAATCTAAGATTTTTTTTGCTATGGTTGTTATTTAAGTAAAAAGAATGAAATGAAGAGTGCACTAATATGAGTTTCAATTTTTCAAACTGACTTTTGTAAGTTAAATATAATGTGATCACATCTGAAGAATCTTTGGTGGGAGAAAATCAGCTTGGGAAATTTGGGGGTTTTCAACCAAACCACAACAAAATTGAATCGGTCAGAAAGAGAGTACTGAACATGAGACTATGTATTATATGTACATGGTTATTATTCCTAGATCTGAAATGCACTGTGAAAGCTTGTTTAAGAGCATAAAAGTCCATGATTTTCTTATGGAGATGCTTATGATAGAGCCCCTTGTTTCTTTGGGGAAAGTTAAGGGATGGAGGACGCTCCTTCCTGCAGATAACAAGAATGGTGTGGACTCACATCAGCCACTGAGGACTAGAGGAGGACCATTGAACGCAGAAGTTGACTTTCCCACTGCACTTGTTGTGGAATGATTCTCAGAGAATTGAGTTCATTTGGGACATAACATATTAAGATGCACATTTAAAAAAAAAACGATTCAAAATGGAGAGGAAGATCTCCAGTGTGAAGAAAAGGAAAATAATGAACTTATTGGGCTTGACCCACCATGCAGGGTGATGTAGGGAGTCTTACACAGTGCCTGTGAGCACCGTCATATGACTAATGGCAGACAAGTGGGCCTCATGAGTGGCTGACTGTAAAGCTGGGTTAATGAGCAAAAAATTCAGACTCATCAGTATCACAGGGAGGGCTTCAAAGTGTTTGGGAATGTTCACAGATTACTGGGTTGCCCTGAGAAGGGAAAGGGAGTGATGTTGGCCTCTCTCTAGAGATCTAATTGAAGCTTGATGACTGAGCCACGGTGTTTTACATGATCTAGCACCAACAGCTCGACTATAAGCCTCTCAGTGTCTCTCCCAGTGCTGAAGAAGCAGTTTCTTTTTTTCCCATTCCATTCCACAGGTAGGGAGGGCATAGTTGGGCATCGCTTCTGAAGTAGTCAGTCTGAGCAGTGGGTGATGGTTTTAGCCAATGGTCTTGAAGAGAACAGGCCAGTCCACCCACAGATGAGGCAGGATGCAGATCTCCAAAACTCTGATATTCTTTTGAATGTCATAATTATGCTAGCCAAGTTCTTTCCCTGCTTAAGTTATTTTATTGGTGATAAATTAGGCATTTAGTAACTAAATCATGGGTTGGAGCTCTGATTAGGCACTGTTTCAATGACCTCACTGTTGGATACTTGGTCACAGAGTGTGATGCATTGCAGTGCCTAAAAACATGAGAATAGATGCCTTATACAGCCCCACATTTGTCAACTGATTTGTAACTAACCTAGCAAGGCAATCGACAGAAAAAGAATAACATTTTTAGCAAATAGTGGTGAAAATATTGAATAGTCACTTTCAATGGAAAAGAAAATCTTAGTCTTTATTTCACATCCTATAAAAATCAGCAGAAATGCTTTTAGACTTATGGGTAAGGAGCTATGATTGTAGGACTTGTTTAAGACACAGGAGAACAGTCTTGGAAACTTCAAATTTGCTTATGATTTTTAAGAAGCTGTGAATTGAATAAGGTATAAAAGGAAAAAACCCCCAACAAATTGTACCCCATTAAAATTAAAGATCATTGCTCTTCAAAAGTCACAGCCATGTGTTGAGAGAAATTAATTGCAGTCTGTACATTGGTAAATGACATATATCCAGAATTTTGAACAAACATCACACCAAAGATGATATATAAATAGTGATAGCAAGTAAGTACATGAAAGATACTCAAGATGATTAGAGAAAATAAAAACATATCTGAATTTTTTGGGAACCTTTATTAGTAGTAACTAAAAATTAGAAGTAATGATGTAGCAAATATCAAAGGAAACTGTGGTATTGCCATACAATGAAGCACCACTCACAGTAAGAAGGAATAAACTGCTGATACGTGTCTACATCATTACATCTCAAACTATCTTTTGCTGACTGAAAGAAACAAGATAAAACATATAGCTATATGATTCTTGTATTTAAAATTGTAAAATATTTTAAAATACCTTACAAGAGAGACAGATTTGTGGGTTTCTCAGATTGAACAAAAAGTAATGAACTATACTTTGACCTGGTTGTGGTATGCACTTATGGGTAAATTCATTGTCAAAAATACCCAGTTTATTTTAACATATACCGTTTGTTGGTAATCTATTACTAGGCAGTAAAGATACACAAATACTGTGCAGATAGAAATGCATACATGTATGTATATGCACACATGCACCACATATATGCACTATTATGTGTGTATATATATGTATATATATACACATGCACACAGCCATATGTTTCTAGGCAAGTTAATTGCTTTTCTGTCCTCAGTTTGTATTTGCACAAATTAAGGGTGTAATAATACTAAAGGAAGAACAACATTCCTGAGAACAGGGTGAGGTAACAGTAAGTGTTAGCTAAAGTTATTACTCTGTGTATTGTTTTTTCAAACCTTTTATCTATTTGTTTACTATACTTCTCTGTTTTTCTATTTTTTTTTTGTAGGGTTTCTATTTTCAGGAAAGGAACTGTACTCTTCCAGGAACTACTTTCTAGCCTTTCTATTCTTTTGCTGTGTTTCGAAGGTCTGATGCCTGGGGAATGTGGCTAGAATGAGTGAGGGATGAAACCTCAGAAATGTCATTCCAGGCCAGAGAGGGGACGTCCCTATGCTCAGAAAATTCCATCCTCCTCCACAGCTGAGATGCCGCCCTCAGTGTTTCTGCTTTGAAAGCCCTTTCTTGGGGGATCCTAACCCAGCTGCAAGAATTCACTGTGGGCTGAAGTCTAGAAGACTAGATTTTAGGGAGGAAAAGTGATCTGAAAGTAACATTTGTTCTTAAAATGACAAACAAGTATTGCAAATTTCCGTTATTTTCTGTTTTCCAATTAAAATATTGAGGATTTTACTGGTCAGGCACAAGACAGTTGAATTTGCTGAAAGACACATTTCCTTTGCTTCTTACCAGTTTTTAAAAGAAAGTAAATTAAGCTATCACTTTAAAAATAAGCTCTTCTTTAAGTAAAAATATTACTGTTATATCTACTAGATGGCAAGGATTTATGTTTACTCTTCTTTTTTTAACAGAGGAGAAAGTCAGATACATCATTTCATCTTTTTCATATTGTATTGTTTGAACAAGAATTCATAATAATCTATATTTTTTTTAACCCCCAGATTTTTTTTTTATACAGAACACACAAGAACAAAATTAAGTGTTGCTGCGTACAGGTTGTCTGTCATCATGTCTGCAGTGACTTGTTCTCCCAACTCTTCTGTCATTCAAAATGACGCCCCAGCTATTACCCATCTGTTTCCTTCAGACCTAAAGGATCCTTACCTAACACCCACTGCAATCACAGCCGTGATTCACCACGACTGATGACATTACCAAGTTATGTGATGGTGCTGTTAATGCCCACGTGTTGAATAAATAAGAACTGCATTTTGTATTGCTGTGAGATCAAACTTCCAGAATTTGCAAAGCAGGAAATTGCTACACATTAATATCTTAAATCGATAAGACCTTTGGAAATGTCTTTTGTTATATTTTGATGTTGATGACCAGGTAGAAAAGTGTTTTATGATTGGTTTTATGCAGATTTATAACTTCCTGAAAAGATATAATCCAATAATGAATTACTGTTAAACTAGAGGAGTTCTGTACTAGTACACTTCTAGGACTACTCTCAATTCTTTTGAAGGAATAAAAAAGGGACTTTGTCCTAGAGTCTCTGTGATGGAGAATAATTAAAATGTGAGCTGTGTTCCCCTACTATTCTTAAAAATTTATAGTAACTCTAGAGATTTGAGCCAGTTACTATATTGTATTCTTTTTTTAAAGATGGCGTCTCCTTCAGTAGCGTAGGATGACTTTAAACTGGAGATCCTTCTGCAACAGTGTCCTGAATGCTGGGATTATAAGATTTCTGTGAAGACTCAAAAGTTTCAGTAAATTAATTGGAGTCCAAGAAGAGACATGCCTGCCCCCATGAACACATGAGATCTAAATGTGCATCTGTAAGAACTTAGCTGATTTTCTGCCTTCAATTCTGGGTGGCGTTTCTTGAGACTTACAGGGTGATGATTTCTGATTTGACACATTGGTTTAAGAAAAGAATGAAAGATTTTGTAAGAAGATGATTGTTGCTTTCAAATATCTGAAAAGATTGCACAAGAAGAAAGGATTACATTACAGTTGATTTTGTTTTTCTGAGGCAAAATATCACAAGCAGTGATGGAAGTTGTAGGGAATTGATTATAGTTCTGCATAAGAAAACATCACATTTGACTGAATCTTTTGTAGGACAAAAGTCTAGTGTAGTCTTTCAGAAAGTAGTGATTTTCTTCACAAAGAGAAGATTTACCCAGAGACTGTGCAAACACCTTGGGTTCATTTAAATGACCGTTTCTCAGTGCATGTCCTGCGTATCACCCCTCACAAGATACTCTGCTGGTCTGTGTCAGCCAGCTTTGCTACACATTAGGAAGTGTGTTTCCCTCATGCATATACACAGTGTACATCAGCATAGTAGACGCTGAAAGTTCCCCAATAAAGGAACTGGGTTAAGTTTGTGTAACCCTACATTTCCCACATTTACTTAGCCTCCAGGAATTTTCCATGTAGCTTGGAACAAATATGCTTAGTAGAAAATTCACTTGTAAGAAGTGGACAGATGAATTTGATTCTATGAGACCATTCTCGGACTATGTCTCAGCATATTCCTGTAACTCCAAATCCAAACACACACACACACGTGTGTGTATGTATGTATGCAGTAGACAGTGGGTAGCAAGCCTCATGTATGTACAGCTGATGATTTTGTAAGAGTTTTCTAAAGGAATTATGAATTGATAGCATGATGAATAAGTAATCCTTTAAGAATTTTAACTTCCTCAAAAACAATAGTTTTCAACTTTTCCTCAGAGACGCTTGAAAACCAACTCTGTTCACCATACATCAATGACCACTCATCAACAAAGAGCAAAGCTCTAGCCCATAACTTCTTTGTTCCTCTGCTTCCTCTGACATGTAGGCAAACAGCCAGTTTTTAGAAAGTGGCACAGGAGGGCAGAAGGGAATATGAACGAATACAGGGTAATGGTTGAAACACATCTTAAACATCTGGTTTTATTTATCTGTAAGCACCATTCGGAGAACTTAATTAATGTGACTGAGGACAACCATATTGTATTAAAACATTAGGTAGTGCCTCGTGTGTGTGTGTGTGTGTGTGTGTGTGTGTGTGTGTGTTTGCTTCCAAACACCCTATA
Source organism: Dolichotis patagonum (assembly GCA_004027295.1). NCBI lineage: Eukaryota > Metazoa > Chordata > Mammalia > Rodentia > Caviidae > Dolichotis > Dolichotis patagonum. Next base: position 106,967 of record PVJX010003403.1, read on the forward strand.
TAGTGCCTACCCTCCTCAGCATACCTTCAAGATTCATCTATGTGTAGGACAGCTGTGTGTGTAGTTTTCCTTTTTCTTCTCTCTCCTGAAAATTTCTGTTTCTTTTGCTGTAGTTTTCTATCTTGAAAACTACTACTTTGGCAAGGGTTGAGGATAGAGTCATGGACGTGTCCTTGCTCAAGTCTTCTGCAGTTTGAAACCAGCATCTGAGGCAAGTCCCCACACAGCTGTGACAGGCAGCTTCTTTCCCTCTTGAAAGGCCACCTACACACATTCACCCACACCTACAAAGCTGTTCTCTCTTGTTTCTCTTGTTCCAAATCTGGAAGACCATGTAACTAGAAGTCAGCTAGGGAAGTTTCTGTCCTGTCTCTTACAGGACTGCTTTTGCCTGTGAATATGATACTGACTTAGAAGAAACCTTGCTTGCAGAATGCAGCTGATCTCCAGCTGTTGTCCCTAGAGTCTAGGCTGGTTTTAGAAGTCTTCTATTCTGATAACCTCACCCAGGAGAATAGTGTGAGTGTTTTATGCAACTAGGACATATCCTTCAACACTGCTAGCCAAAGAGGTCAGAAGTGATAGCTTAGAAACAGGCCAAAGTCAACAAATTTATGTCAAGCTTAAATGTAAACTCTCTCTTGATTTTTTAAAAAATCTACTTGGTTATCAGTTTCATAGTCCATCAGTAACATATCAAGGGAAAAGTATTTCCACCATAAATTTATTTAATTCGTATTAACTTCAGATATTTTATTACTTTAATTTTCTCTTTGTCCAATAACATCTTTTTTGTTGTTGTTTTTTGAGACAGGGACTCCCGTGGCTCTGAACTCACTCTGTAGCCCAGGCTGACCTTGAACTTGAAACAATTCTTTCACCTCATCTTCCAGAGTGCTGGGATTATAGGCATGCACCACCATGGCCAGAAATAATACCTTTTTTTTAGGGGAAAAGCTCTTTAAAACATTTTTATGTGTTCATGTGCCATTATTTTTAAGGGGAATTCTTCCCTATGGCATTATGGTGTTCAAACATTTCTTTCCAATTTTATTGATTATTGGGACAGACTATTACTGTAGTAGTATTAAGAACTATAGTGACAGACATATAAAATGAGAGGGCTTCCAAGTTCTGACCCCATCATCATCATCATCACCATCATCACCATCATCATCCACCATGAGTTTATTTGGCCAGAAGAGTTAAATTTAGCAGCATTATGCTGGAGTAGTCTGTTCTTCCTATTTTTATCTTCCACATCTTCAAATCCACATTGTAGATCACAGAAATGAAACAATTATGTTGACCTTTACCCATTTGCTGTTTAGTGCAGGTAACTTATTTCAAAAATAAATGTGACATCTTGTATCATGTAGGGTTCAAACAATATATATATGATTTATTGCAAGGAAATGGCTCACATGATTGTAGGAATGGCTTGGTAGCTTCTCAGATCCATAGTGAAGGCCACCAGGAAAGGCCGGATGGAATTCATGGTCATGAGCTGTAACATCTGTCCATAGGAGGAAACTCCTTTTGCTGAGGAAAAAAGGAATTATCTTTTTTAAGGCCCTTTAACTCTGCTCCTGAGCCCTTCTCAGTGTTGAATCAGTCCCTTCCAGATTATCTAGGATAATATCCTTTACTTAAAAGCAGTTGCTTGAAAAGAAAAGAGACAAGATGGCGGACTGGTAGGTAGCAGGAGAGAGACCCTCTCTGAGAGAGACAGCTCAAATGCCAGAATAAAACACCCTGGAGAGACCCAAACAGAGAGAGATAGACTCTCACAACCTAGAAAGAAACTAAATCGCAAAAACCCACTCAAATAAGAGGCCCTGGGCTACTATTAGTGAAGATAAGATCGGCGAGCACGGCACCCGCCTCGAAACGCCTGAATTCCGCCCGACCTGAACAAGCGATCCGAGCCAAAGCGACTGGCTTGAGCCACCAGAGCCCGGAGCTGAACAGCCCGGCGTGCAGCTCGCCGGGACCGGCACTGCACACGACCCACCCAGAGGCACCGTGAATTCCCACCTCAGCCGCACTGAAGTCGGAGGTCAGGCAGTCCAGCAGTTCTCGGGGACACGGTGAGTGATGAGAATAAGACCCTCCCACAGGAAAGGGGAAACCAACTGGACGACATGTTGGATTTGGGCAGGACAGCCCTAACTCCATAAGGAAGTGGCTTCAGCTGGTTATTCTCCTCGCCGAGCGGATTGGTGGAATCTGCTTGAACTAGGCCCGCCCCTGGCGGGGACCCAGTTACTTCCCTGAGATCAGTGCACACTGACACAGTGAAGGCCTGCAAAGGTTGACTGGCCCAGAAGGGAGGAGCTAGAGCACACTGCCCGTGGGTGAACTCTAATCTCTGATAACCTATTGAAGAGGGCTAAAGCTCCTAGCCTGCGCCCTCTAGAGGAGCCTTAAACAACAAGAAAAGGGTCTGGGAATTA